>PVIH01000268.1:193949-222188 GCA_004025045.1 Sigmodon hispidus
TTTTTTTTTTTTTTTTTTTTTTTTTTTTTTTTTTTTTTTTTTTTTTTTTAAAAACTTTATTTATTTATTTGCCTTGGTGTTTGCCTGGAACTGGAACTACAGACAGTTGTTAGCTGCCATGTGGGTGCTGGGAATCGAACCCGGGTCCTCTGGAAGAGCAGACGGTGCTCTTAACCGCTGAGCCATCTCTCCAGCCCCGGAAGGTGGCTTTTAAGATGACTTCTGTCTGCCGGGAAGGCGGGTTATCATAGTAGAACAACCACTATCCAGTGAAAACATTTGCTTTTTATTTTTACTTGTTCATTTTTGTCATTTGAGATGGGGTCTTACTCTGCAGCCTAGATAGGCTTGGAATCAACTATGTATACCAGACTAGCCTCATGGCAGTACCCCGTCGCTACCTTCCTAGTGCTGGGAGTACAAGTGCACAAGCTATGGTTAGATCATTCTGACGGATCCTTTTGTGGGTTCGTTGTTGTTTGTTTGAGACCAGGCCTGGATCTGTATCCCAGGCTTGCCTGGAACTTAACTCTGTACCCTAGGCTGCCTTCAGTTTTGTGTGGTCTCCCCACTGCTAAGTTTTACTGACACAAGCCACCACGATTGACTTGATAAATCATTTTGAATGGGAAAAAAACCCAGGGAAAAAAATAAAGGAAATAGTATTTAAGACATATTTGACTTACAGAATAGTCTTGAGTAAGTGAATTTACTAGAGTTGTGGAAGGAGCTATGTATAATTCAGCTGCCAGGCAGCTCATGATAAAAGGCAAAACTAAGAACATTGTGTGGGTCTGGCATAGTGTATAGACTTTTAATTCCAGGTCTTAGGAGGCAGAAACAGGCAGATCTCTATGCATTTTAGACCAACCTGCTTTACATAGTTTCAGGCCAGCCAAAGATACATAGTGAGATCCTGTCTCAAGAACATACATAAGAGAACGTTTGTAGGGAACTGGAGAGATGGCTCGGAGGTTAAGAGCACTGACTGTTCTTCCAGAGGTCCTGAGTTCAGTTCCCAGCAACCACATGGTGGCTCACAATCATCTATGATGACACCTAGTACCCTCTTCTCTATACTGTATACATAATAAATAAATAAATCTTAAAAAAGAGAGAGAGAACATTTGTAGAAACAGAATTTGTTTAGGGAAAGAGACAGAAATAAGTCAGGAGAGAGAGAGATTTGACTCTTAAATAGAAAGTTGTGAATTCTAGGCTCTATTTAATGTTTTAGGTTATAAAGTACCACTGATCAATTTGTAAGTTTTTGTTTGTTTTCTTTTGAGACAAAATTATTTATCAACCTGTAATGCTGGTTGTCCTGGAACTCAGACTGAATAGGAGACTCACCAAAAGGAGTACTCTATCTTTTTTCATATATATATATATATACATACATACACATATATATGTATATATATATATATATACAGGTCCAAGGGACCTGGGTTAGCTTCCCAGTATCCCCATGTCAGTTCATAATTGTCTGGCCTCCTGGGGCACCACCTAGTCCACAGACATACAGGCAAAACACTCATATGCATAAATTAAAATAAAATAAATACATTTTTAAAAATTATTAGAGCTGCTTACTAAAAAAAATCCTAAGATGGCTCAGAAGATTCAAGTGTTAGACCTTATAACCTGACCCTGGTTTCTGAGTAATGGAAGAAGAAAGCTGACTCCTTAGGTTGTCCTCCAACCTACACTCACACACAAACACACACACACACACAATTATTTTTTAGTGTCTGGGCACCTTGGTGGTAAATGCCTTTAATCCCAGCACTTAGGAGGCAGAGGCAGGTGTATCTCTGAGTTTGAAGCTAGCCTGGCCTACAGAGAGAGTTCCAGGACAGCCAAAAAAAAAAAAAAAAAAAAAAAAAAACAGAGCTCAAATAGCTCAGTGGTTAAGAGTGCTTGTTACTTTTGTAGAGAACCTGTGTATTTGTTTCCCAGAACCCATACCAAGTGGTCCAGCTATAGGGGATCCAGCACTCTCTTCTGGCCACTTTAGGCACCTACAATCATGAATACACACACACAAATAAAGCTAAATAAATCTTTAACAAAATACAAATACTAAGTGTACAGTGGCACCCACCTATTAGCACATGGGAAGCCTAGTCAAGAGAATGGATAAAAGTTCTGGGTCAGACTGGATTACATAATGAGTTCCACACCAGCCCTGACTACATAGCTACAACCTTTCTGAAACCAACAATGAAAACAAAAAACCCACAAGGGTTAGAGAGACAGCTCAGTTGGCAAAGGGCTTGCCTTACAAGAATGAAGACCAGGAGTTAGATCTTCAGCACCCATGAAAAAGCCTTGCCCAGCTGTTTATGACAGTAACCCCCGTGCTGACTGAATGGGAGGAAGTGGGGTGGGGAGGATTGGGAAATGTGCTTTTCTGAGAAAGGTGGATCCTTGAAGCTTACTGGCTGGCCAGCCTATGGGAATTGAAGGACTCCAGAGTCACTGAAAGACCTTGTTTCAAAAATAAATGCATAAAATAAGGCAGAGGCTAGCTAGGGAGTTGGTTCAGTAGTTAAGATCCCAGTTTGATTCCCAGCACCTAATGGTGGCTTATTCCAATTCCAGGGTATATGACACCCTTTTCTGTTCTGTTCAGGAGCCAAGCACCCAAGTGTTGCATACGCATACACATATGTAGAAATACACTCATACACATAAAAATAAGATAAATCTTTTTAAAAAAAGTTTTGGGGCCTAGAGATATGGCTCAGTGGTTAAGAGCACTGACTCCTCTTCCAGAGGTTCAATTCCCAGCATCCACATGGCAGCTAACAAACAACTGTAAGTCCAGTTACAGACCTAACACCTAAGGCAAAACACCAATGTACATAAAAGAAAAACAAATAAGAATATAAATATTTGAAAAAAAGTTTTTTTTCTTTAATTACAAGTTGGAGAAGCAGTTAAGATACCCAGTGTTGGTCTAAATGTTATGTTCCCTTCAGGAGTCAAATATGGTAATGTTAAGGAGGGAACCACGCTGTATAGCTTATATATTTATATCTATCTATCTATCTATCTATCTATCTATCTATATTTTTTTTTTTTTTTTTTTTTTTTAAAACTTCATTTATTTATTTGCCTTGGTGTTTGCCTGGAACTGGAACTACAGACAGTTGTTAGCTGCCATGTGGGTGCTGGGAATCGAACCCGGGTCCTCTGGAAGAGCAGACGGTGCTCTTAACCGCTGAGCCATCTCTCCAGCCCCTATCTATCTATATTTTAACTCTTCCTGGCCCTCATTATCATTTTTGTGTATTTAATAGGTGTGGATAAGACAGAATGAACTTTACTCCGACACACACACCCATCTGCAGAAAGTAAGATACTTGCTTGTTGTATTTTTATTAAATATACAATATATCTTAACATTTGCTTATTTTTAAGTTAACCAATACTTCTGTAGTTTTCATCCAGTCATTATAGGAGCTCCAGGGACAGCATACTTTCTAAATCTCAGTTCTCTATTCTTATTCAGAATCTAGAATTTAGTTTAAAATAGCTTACCAGTGGTGGAGTTACTACATAGTACTCATTCCTCACAACCATAGCTTCCTTCCGTTTGTAGAATGTAAGAGTTGTTCTATTTTTTAATGATTAATTTATTTTTATTTTACATGCATTGGTGTTTTGCTTGCATATATGTTTGTGTGAGGGTGCTGGATCCTTTGAAATTAGAGTTACAGACAGTTGTGAGCTGTCATGTGGGTGCTGGGAATTGAACCCGGGCCTGTGGAAGAGCAGCCATTTCTCCCAGCTACTGAGCCATCTCTCCAGCCCAAGCTGCTCAAATTTGTATTAGCCTCTTACCCACTCTTTGAAAATAAAATAGAATTTCTGTCATGAGCTTTCGTGTAGGATGCTAGGGATGTGTGCCAGGGTGTTGACCTTGTTTATGCCAAGCATGTGCTTTGCTGCTGAGCTACAGGTCCAGCCCCTAAAAGCTTTTAATATTTGAGGAAGTATCAGGTTTATTGTTTCATGCTAGTTGAAAATAGTTGTGTGTGTGTGTGTGTGTGTGTGTGTGTGTGTGTGTGAGTGTGTGTGTTGAGGATTTAAAGCAGCAATTTGTCACATGCTCTATTGCTGAGCTACACTTCAGCTGATAGTTTTTTTTTTTTATTTATTTTTATTTTATGTGAATTAGTGTTTTGCCTACATGTATAACTGTGTAAGGGTGTCAGATCTTAGAATTACAGACAGTTATTAGGTGCCATGTGGATGCTGGGAATTGAACTCAGGTTCTCCGGAAGAACAGTCAGTGCTCTTAACCTCTGAGCCATCTCTCCAGCCCTCCAGCTGATAGTTTATTGCACATATTTGCTATTTTACAAATGAACATATGTGTTATCCACATTCATTAGCTCTAACTCTGGCTGTCTTGTGCAGAGTTTCAGCCCTCTTATGTCTATTTTGTTATGTTACAAATTTTTATGTGTATAGATATTTTGCCTAAATGTGTGTCCATGTACCTTTTGTACAAGGTGTTAGATCCTTTGGAACTGGAATTACAAATGATCATGAGCTGCCATGTGGGTACTGGGAATTGAACCTGGGTCCACTGGAAGTACAATCAGTGCTCTTAACTGCTGAGACATTTATCCAGCTCCATATATAGTAAATTTTAAATGCCAAACTAGATTCATTTTCATAGGAAGACTTCTGCAGTTTCGTTCTTTTTTTCTTTTTTAAAATTAACTATTGTTTGTTTACTTTTTTTGTTTTTTTTTTTTTATGGGAGATTCCTTGGGTTTTGGTTTTTCTTTTAGACAGAATCACATTATGTAGCCCTGGCTTGTCTAGAATTTGCTACATTGACCAGGTTAGCCTGGAACTCAAAAGAAATCCCTGTTCCTGCCTGGGGGACTGAAGGTGTGCACCACACCATCCAGCTCACTATTTGTTTTCTAGCTCTTACTATGTTAGATTAAGTCTCTTGATTATTAAGAATGAAGAAGTTAAATTTTCTTGTCCAGTCTTTTCCTTTTTTTCCCCCCTGCCCCCATTTTTGACGCATGGGTGTCCTATATTCTAGTCTGGCCTGGAACTCAGTGTAGCTGAGGATAACTTTGAATTTCCAATCCTCCTTCCTTCACCTCCTTATTATGTGCAGTTCAGTTTCAGAAGCTAGAGATAAGGATTTGATGTTGTTTCTGTTTTATGTATCTATCTTATACTAGATTTTCTAATAGGTAATATGTAGTACCCATTCATACTGTTTTTTCTCTCTCTCTCTTTCTTTCTTTCTTTCTTTCTTTTGGTTTTTGGAGATGAATTTTCTCTGTGTAGCCTTGACTGTCCTGGTACTCATTCTGTAGACCAGGCTGGCCTCGAACTCAGATATCCACCTGCCTCTTTCTTCTGAGTGCTGGGATTAAAGTCATGCACCATCATAACTTGGCCTTTTTAATTGTACTTTTCATATTGTTTTTAAAATGGTCTTTTAAAATCTCTAATGTTTATTTTTAAATAAAGTTTTAAGCCATTGATAGAGAACAATTCACAAAGTTCTTAATTAACTTTTTGAGTTAAACTTTCAATGCATATGAATGCTTTAATTTATAAGCACTTTAAGAGCATAAACACACTGAATGTGGTGGCTCATCCCTGTAATCCTAGCACTTGGGAGGCAGAGACAGGCAAGTACATCCAACCTGATCTACATAGCCAGTTCTAGGCTAGCCAGGTCTATATAGTAAGACCTTGTATCCAAACAAAAGACTCATTAAACTCTTTTTATTTTTTTAAAAAAATTATGCTTTACAAGTGTTATGTTTAAAGAGGACTTACTATATGGTCTCTAATTTCACATAGAATAACAATTGCCTCCAAACGGGGTGCTGCCTCTGGCTTCAGTGATCCTAACAGGTGGAAGAAAATGGCAGATTCCCTGGAGTCAACTCCCTTACCTTCCGTTGAGGATCGGCTGGCCGTCCTCTGTCCTTCTCAGGAGCTCCTTGAGTATTATCAGAAGAAAATGGCTAACTGTGAGGCAGAAAATGAAGACCTGTTGAAGAAGTTAGACCTCTACAGAGAAGCTTGTGAAGGGCAGGTAAAATAAATAAATAAATAAAATAAATAAATAAAAAAAGGAAATAATAATAATTCCTACACTGAGAACAGGAGGATCCTGGAGCTCACTGACCAAGCCTTGCTGAATTTCTGGGCTCTCAGTTTGATGAGAGACCCTGTCTCAAATAATAAGTTAGAGATAGGATGGAGAAAGATACCCAACATCAGCTTCCGGGTTACACATGCACTTGCATGCACACATGCACACACACAGAGAACAGGAGAGGCATATGGCTTTCTTGGTGCTGTTGTGTGTGAAAGGAAGACATAAGGGCTTTGTCATTAATGTGTGAACTTTCCAATCACACTAATCCTTTAGCTCTGTTCCCATTCTCTCCCTCCTGCCCTTCCACCTTTCTTTTCTTTAGTTCTAGATACTTAACCTAGGGCTTCACGCCTGCTTACCAGATGTTGTACCACCAGGCTACACCTCCATCTCATTCTTTTGTTTTTAGCTCAGATGTATGCCCAGTCTAGTGCTGGTACTGAATTCTGTATTGGTGAAACCATGAGTTAGGAAAACTCCTACAAGAACTGACTCCTTCATATCCACCCACTAGGAGGTTTCCTTTGAAATCTTATATGTTGGTTTTTTTTTTTTTTTTTTCAGCATAAGCTTGAATGGAGTCTGCAGCAGAGAGAGGAAGAGATTGCTGAATTGCAGAAGGCCCTCAGTGACATGCAGGCCTGCCTCTTCCAGGAACGGGAGCATGTCTTACGACTCTACTCAGAAAATGACCGACTGAGAATCAGGTACTGAACGGAAAGAGGGAGATGTTAGAATAGTAACTTGAGTTACACCTAAAATGATGAAGTTTTTCTACAGTCATTCTCTTTGGTTGTGTCCCAGGACACAAACTTTGGGTAGAGATTTACCTAAAGGCAGTTACTGGAGAGGTTCTTAGAAAAAAACAAAAACAAAAACGGGGCTGGATGGCTCAGAGGTTGAAGGCACTGATTGTTCTTCCAGAGGTTCTGAGTTCAGTTCCCAGCACCCACATGGTGGCTCACAACCATCTGTGATGACATCTCATATCCTCTCCTGTATATAGTATGCATGATAAATAAATAAATCTTTTTTTTAAAAAGAGCAAAAAACCAGACACCAGTCAGCAAATTAGAACTATGAAAGGGTGGTTATATGGGCCAACCACACAGCAAGCTCTAGGGCTAAGGTGGGTTTTCAAAGGCTGTGGATTCAGGCTTTTATATCTTGATGTTGACTAAATTATTGGCTACAGGCTGCTCTCACAAAGAAGTCATAAATGGGAGAAAAAGCCTTTATCCAATCATAATTCTGTTTAAATAAAAAAAATGTTCTTTTTTTTTTTTAACTTTATTTATTTATTTATTTGCCTTGGTGTTTGCCTGGAACTGGAACTACAGACAGTTGTTAGCTGCCATGTGGGTGCTGGGAATCGAACCCGGGTCCTCTGGAAGAGCAGACGGTGCTCTTAACTGCTGAGCCATCTCTCCAGCCCCCCAAAATGTTCTTTTTTATTGTTATGTATGTATACCTGGTGTTTGTTTGGGTGTTGTATTACATTTCTAGCCCATACTTTTGGGCCTCGCCTCAAGGTTTGGACCCATAGTCCCACAGAAACACACAGATGCTTACATTAATTTTATGCTGATCGGCTTAGGGCCCAGGCATATAACTTGCTAACTCTTTACTCTTAAACTAACCCATGATTCTTAAATCTTGTTCAGCCATGCAGCTCAGGACATTTTCTTGGCAGCATTTCAGCTTCTTTCCTCTGCATCTCCTGGCATCTCAGCTTTGCTCTTCCTGTTCCCAGAGTTTCCTTAGTCTGTTAGCTCCGCCCACACTTACTGTCTGCCTTCAGCCAGTCAGTGTTTTTATTAAACTAGTAGGCGGGACAGTTATTTACAGTGTAATAACATAACCCACTACATATGGGGGTGCATAATTGCAACAGTGCACATTTGGGGGGCAGAGGACAACTTTTTACTCTAGTAATGTTCCTTCTTTTAGTATGTAGACATTTACATTTTATTTTATAATTCCTTTTTAATATCTCTGTTGCATATAAGACATCATTGCCAAATCCAATGTCAAGGAGTTTCCTCTGTTTTCTTTACGTTTAAACACTAGATTAATTTTTCTTGGCTGAGATATGTGTGTGTACAACTGTTTGAACACACATGTATGGGGATAAGTATATATAAGTGCAGGGCAGTAGCTGACATCAGGTGTTTTCCTCAATTCTTCATTATATTTAAAAATATATACTTATTTAAAAAAGTAAATGAATAAAAAATAATTTAGCCAGGGGTAGTGGCACAGGCCTTTAGTACCAGCTCTTGGGAGCCAGTTCAAGGCTATCTTGGACTACAAAGTGAATTTCTAGACAGTTAGGGTCACACAGTGTCACCTTGTCTCAAAACAAAGCAAAAAAATAATCATACCATCAAAATATTTTATGTGTGTGAGTGTTTTGCCTGCACACACACTCACGGCACACAGCACACACCACCTGTGTGCAAAAGCCACCAGAAGGCAGAAAAGGGCATTGGATACTCTGGATTTATAGTTACAGATGGTTATCACCTGCAGAATCGGTGCTGAGAATCAAACCTGGGGTGTCTGCAAGAATAGTCAGTGTTCTTTACCACTGAGCCATTTCTCTAGCCTTCAATCTAATTTTTGAGACAGAGTATCTCTTACTAAGCCTGAACACTCCAATTCTGCTAGACCTCATGGAAGACAAGTTCTCCAGCATCTTTCCATTCCCACCTCCCTCGCACCAGGATGGCAGGTGTGCACTACCAAGCTCATTTTTACAAGGGTGCTGAGGATCAAACTCAAGTACTTTTTCTGCTAAGGATTCTACCTAGTTTCTTTCTTTCTTTCTTTTTTTTTTTTTTTTTTGAGAATGGGTCTAGCCTCTTTCCTCAGTTTCTCCATTGTTGGTTTTGCATATGAGAAGAGACACACACACTACCAGGCCACACAAGAGTTTATTCAGGAGAGTTGCCAGGCAGGTACAGGAGCAGAGAAACAGAAGAGAGGAGGAGACACAGACCGCAACATGGCGTCTCTTTTTAAGAGGGAGCCACGTCTAGGGATGTCCCTCCATATGTGGCAGTCCTGCCGGAGCCATGTTGGCCACGTGGCCGCTACATACCAGAAAGTTTTGTTTCACCCAACACCATGTTGGGTTCACCACATAAAGTGTCAAGAATCCTTACACCCATGCTGGGATGACATGTGTGCCATCATATCTGGCTGCCACATGTCTTGTGCTTTGAAGATAATGTCCTGGCATGCCCTAAAATCTTTCCTGTGTTCTGTCCATGTGAAATAATCTAGTATATCATCAATAGTCAATTTCTCGTGTACTGCTGAAAGGTAAAAGAACTTTGAATCTTGCCTAACTCTTTGTTCATGACTGCTTTCTTCTTCTGAGGGGCAGACACTAAGGCACCTTAGACCAAATTAACCTGCTCTAGCAAAGACACGTCTGGCACTTTGTAGTTCTCCAGAATCCATTGCCCTTGTGTAGGGCGTGCTGATAATGAAGTGAACCCTTGAGCTTAGGATCTTTTAGCCTTTATTCGTCATGTTCACTAAGCAGGGAAAGCTAGTTTGAGAAGTTTCCCATTGGCTTACCTCAGAAGACCAAAAAAGCAAAAACACCCTAATTTGGAGGTTGTGCCAAGTACCAAGTGTATGCCTTCTAATTATACATTAGAAAGTGGGAAAGAGTCTGAAAGTCTAGTAGACCTACTGTGAGTTAGATCTAGGCCAAAATGTGATCACTAGCATGTTCCCCTGTGTTTTGTGCCACGAAGGTGCTTCACGTCACCAGGGACCTGCGATTCTGGATCCCAGTCCTTGAAATGCCTGAGTCTTGTAGCTCCCCAGAGTGACTACTAGGAGAGCTGCCCATAGACCCTTTAATGAGGCACTTGTGGAGACACAGGGTCTTGGCTCCTGGGATATCAGGCTCTTCTTTAGCTTATAGTCTAGAAAATTGGATAGAGGTTATAAATTTTTTTATGTAGCCCTGCTTGGCCTAAAACTTGTTATGTAGACCAGGCTGACCTCCAGTTCACAGAGATCTGTCTGCTTCTGCTTCCCAAATACTCGGATTAAAGGCATGCACCACAGTGCCTGGTCTTATTTGTTTGTTTTGTTAACTCACTGAGCATCATGCTGGCCAGAGACTGGACTTGGTTTATGTTTTTGTTTTGGAGGAGGGCAGTGGTTGGTACAGCCGTCAGCCTTGTTTTCTTCTTGATTATTCTAATTGTTTAAGCTATTCCCACTACTCCTCACCTGCCTGGTTCTTAGGAAAAGGATGTCCTGCAAATCATCTCTCATTAGCTCTAAAATCCCTTTTTAGAATTTGCTTCCTTAGACTTTTTCTGACATTAGCTGTGTTGGGTTGGGTGCCTTAGGAAACAAACTTCACAGTGAACTTCCAGAGTGTTTGTGGGGAGCACTCTAGGGAAAGCTACCTACCTCTCAGGTAGGTAGGTTAGGCAGATGATTTTTATTACAGCAGGTCCCAGCTGATACCATGGGGCTCTAAAGGGGTTGGCTTTTCAGAGTCGTCCAAACTGAGGCAAAGAGAATGGATTCTTATTCTCCCTGAGCCCTTTGAGAAGGCACTAAATGCAGACTGTCCCCGAGGACTGAGTGGCATTATAGCGGGGAAGAAAGTCTGAACTGTGAGCCATGAGCAGGCTATATTCCCTATTGCTGAAGAGGAAGGCCAATATAGTTCCCTCCTAGAAACAGCCAAGAAATTATTCCCAGGTCCCTTCTCTGGATTCCTGAATTGAGATACCTAATATTTTAACAGCTTGAGCTGAGATATAGATTGTTTTTTTTTCATTTTTAATGTGTGGTTATAGTCATTTTTAAAACACCAGAAGCTGGGGTTACATGGTTCTTTGTTAGGGTTTCTATGAAGCTGTGAAGAGACACTATGACCATGATAACTCTTACAAAGAAAACATTTCATTGGGATGACTCGCTTATGCTTTGTATTTTTATTTGCTCAGCTTGCTCCTTTTAATTATAAATCTTCATCAGAGTTAATACTAATTGTGGCAGGAATGTTTGTCTGTATGCCGTGATTATCATTCTGTAAATAAAGGAACTGTTTTGGCCTGTGTGGAGCACCGTAGTAGTAGGAGGAATCAGAGGAGAGACAGGTAGAAGGAGGGCAGTCATACAGACTCCTTCCAACCACCAAGGAAGAAACTTGTAAGGGACCCAGGTGAACCATGGGCATGACCACGTGGCCAGATAGATTAATTGAAATGTGTTGAATTAAGATGAAAGAGCTAGCTAGCAATGTCCTGAGACATAGGCCAAACAGGATGAAATTAATATAAATGTCTGAGTCACTTTCGGGGGGGGGGGGGAAGCAGCTGTGGGTAGGTCTGAACCTCTGGCCTGTACAGAGTCAGAAACTCATACAACAACTAATAACCCCATGACAGAGTCTATACTAGGCTGTTTTGAGGCTTTTCTCTGCCAACAGAATTAATCCAAAATTCTTCACTTTAACCTCAGGCAAACTCTCCAGACAAAGATGAAAAGCAGTCGCATTTGTCACCAAAATATTACAAGAATGATTTCTAGGCAGCATACTTAAATTCTTCTCTGAAACCTTTTGAGCCAGCCCTGGACATTTCAAATCATTCTCAGAACCATGGTCTTCCATGTTCCTACTAAGGTAGTCCACTAAGCAGTGCTTAAAGCATTCCACTACTTTCTTAACTCAAAGTGCCAAAGTTCAAATTCCTCCAAACAAAACATAGTTAGGGGGCTGGAGATAGGGCTCAGGGGTTAAAAGCATTGACTGCCCTTCCAGAGATTCAGGTTCAGGGTTCAATTCCCAGCACCCACACAGAAGCTCACAACTGTCTGCAACTCCAGTTCCAGGGGACCCGACACCCATGGCAACACACCAGTAAGAATAAGTAGGAATAATTAAAAAAACATGGTCAGGCCCATCAAAGCAATACCCCAGTCTCTGGTACCAACTTCTGACTTAGGGTTCTTTTGCTGTGAAGAGACACCATGACCATGGCAGTTTTTATAAAGGAAAGCATTTAACTGGGCCTGGCTTAAAGTTTCAAAAGTTCAGTTCATTATCATCATGGTGGAGAGCATGGTGCCTAGGAGTATGGCAGTGTACAAGCAGACATGATGCTAGAGAATTCTACATCTTCTAGGCAAGGGAAGTGGACTGAGTGTCACACTGAGGGAAGCTTGAGCAAAAGAGACCTCAAAGTCTCCCCAGCAACCACATGGTGGCTCACAACCATCTATGATGATATCTGATACCTCTTCTGTGTACTGTACACAAAACAAATAAATCTTTAAAAAAAATCAGAAAGGAAATCTTTTTAACTCTATTTTTTGTTGTTTTGTTGTTGTGAGTTTTGTTTTTTGTTTGTTTGTTGTTAGACCTCTATATAGCCTGCCTGGTTTAGGATTTACTATGTAGACTGGGCTGGTCTTGAACTCACAAAGATCTTCCTGCCTCTGCCTCCTGAGGGCTGAGATTAAAGGTGTGTGACACCAACCCCCCTCCCCCAGCCAGAAGAGAAATCTTTTAAAAAGAAATGGTTACTTACACGAGGTAAATAATCTCTACTTTTTATGAGGTTTGCAGGGAACTGGAAGACAAGAAACAGATTCAGAATCTGTTATCTCTTGTGAGAACTGACACCGGTGAAGTGACCTATTTTTATAAGGAGCCTCCCCATAAAGTAAGTAATCTTTGCTACTATAGTATGATGAGTGTGACCTTTACAAGACACAGGTGAGGATCCATAGTCAGAGCATCTCTACTTGTTGGAGAAGTGTGGAGAGGAGTTAGCCACCAGCAGTGTCTACTGGAGCTTTAACGCTTTTCTCTGTAAAAGCCTTTTGAGGATTTTTTTTTTTTTTTTTTTTTTTTTAACTATTAAACTGTGCTGTTAACTGGCTTCTTGGAGCCCATTTCCTATAGAAGAACATCTTGCTCAGCCTTATTGGCCAGTGGCGGGGGGATTGGTTGGTCCTACCTGAACTGGATACACCAGACTGCAGTGACTCACCCTGTGAGACCTTACCCTCTCTGAGGAATGGATGGGGAAAGCTGGGGGAGGACTGCGAAGAGGGAAGGGAGGAGGGGCAGTAGTAGTTATGTTAAAAATAACTTAATGAAAATAAAATTAAAAAAAAAAAAAACAAAAACATGCTGGGTTGCTAGAGAGATGGCTCAGAGATTAAGAGCACTGGCTTCTCTTCCAGAGGTTCTAAATTTGATTCTCAGCAACCACACGTGGCTCACAAGCATTTATGATGAGATCTGATGCCCTCTTCTGGAAGGTAGGCATACATGCAGGCAAAAAATAAATAAAGCTTTAAAAATAACAAAAATCTATGCTGGGCAGTGGTGGTACACATCTTTAATCCGAGCACTCCAGAGGCTAGGGAGGCAGATCTCTGTGAGTTTGAGGCCAGCCTGGTCTATACAATTAGTTCAGGATAGCCAAGGCTATACAGAGAAACTCTGTCTCCAAAAACCAAAATTTAAAAAAAAGAAAGAAAGAAAAGAATCAGGACAACAAATCAAGTCAAATCATCAGTATCCATAGGAATTCTGAGTTTTCAAAATTATGATCCTTTAAATGTACTTCTAACAATCTTCTTAATTTCTATTTTGAATAGCAAAAATTCTTGCTTAAAGAAGGAAATGTAGGAAGCCTGGTCTTCAGAGTGAGTTCTAGGATAGTGAGGGCTACAGGAAAAAACCTTGTTATCACACACACACACACACACACACACACACACACACACAAGGTATTAAGTTAGTAGCACTGACAAAGAACTATATACAAAAGTGTAATTTAAAACTTAGGTCCCCCAGTAAGGAAAAAGCCCTCCTGAAGTGACTTCTGGGACTGATTATATAGTGCTCAAGTTTGCACTAAACATGCGCTAAATGTCTTGAGAGAGGATTCAGAGATTCCTTTTAAAATTTTAATTTACTTATTTTATGTGTATGGGTGTTCTGCCTGTGTGTACATGTCCAAGAAAGTGTCTGATCCCTGGAATTGGAGTTACAGATGGTTGTGAGGGGCCATGTGGGTGCTGGGAATCAAACCCAGGTACTGGAAGAACAAAATGTATTCTTAACTGCTGAGCCATCTGACCAGCCTCTCATAGATTTGTCCCTGATTTTTTTTTAAATTTATCTATTATGTATACAGTGTTCTGCTTGCATGTATGCCTTCAAGCCAGAAGAGAGTACCAGATCTTATTAAAGATGTCTGTGAGCTTCCATGTAGTTGCTGGGAATTAGACTCAAGACCTCAGTGCTCCTAACCACTGAGCCATTTCTCCAGCCCTTGTCCCAGAATTCATAAAGAGTAACTTGCCAGGAATTTAAAAACACTCAGAAGGGGCTGGAGAGATGGCTCAGCTGTTAAGAGCACCGTCTGCTCTTCCAGAGGACCCGGGTTCGATTCCCAGCACCCACATGGCAGCTAACAACTGTCTGTAGTTCCAGTTCCAGGCAAACACCAAGGCAAATAAATAAATAAATAAATAAATAAAGTTTTAAAAAAATAAAAAAAAAACACTCAGAAATATGTTTATTTGTTCTCGTTGTATGCTTTAATTCCAAATTGTATCACTCTAGATGAATAAATGTACCTTTTTATTTTTATTTTTTTATAAGGAAAAAAAAGAAACTTAAAGCCAGGGTTAAGCCATAACTCAGTGGCAGAGTCCTTGCCTAGTGAGTGTGAGGCTCTTGGTTCATCCTCAGCAAACCAGAGAAAAACAAAAACCCTAAAGTTTAGAGGAACAGATGTTTTTGCTGAGATTAGAGAGAGAGCAAAGGTAGTCTTTGTGGAGAAGACATTTCAATACTTAATTTCTTTTTAAACCCTTTTAATACTGATTAAATTAATAATGGTCTTTATCAAAAACATATAGATGAGACACACTTTAGTCTCAGTGCTCAGGAGGCAGAGGCAGGAGGATCCTTGTGAGTTCAAGGCCAGCCTGATCTACAGAGCAAGTTTCATGACAGCCAGGACTACACAGAGAAACCCTGCTTTCGGGGTGTCTTTTCACTTTTGTAAAGAGTATCTCTAGCTTATCTTATATATCAATGTGCATATCTTTACTATTAACATTCCTATAAAGAGCACCTTACTTTAGTTTTGATTTTGTTTTGTTTTGGTTTTTTTTTGAGACAAGGTTTCTGGAATTTACTTTGTAGACTAGGCCTGCCTCCCAAGCACGGAATTAAAGGTGTTCACCACTACCCTTTCTCAAAGAGAACCTTTTTTTTTTTCTTTTAAAGATTTATTTATTATGTATACAGTGTTCTGCCTGCAGGCCAGAAGATGGCATTAGATCTCATTATAGATGATTATGAGCCACTGTGTTGTTGCTGAGAGTTGAACTTAGGTCCTCTAGAAGAGTAGTCAGTGCTCTTAACCTCTGAGCCATCTTTCCAGCCCAAAGAGTACTTTTCAAAATATATTATATTAAGCAGCCCTGTGATTTTATTTATTGTTAATTAGTTTGTATTAACACTGGATTTTATCCAAAAAATTATTTTGTCCATGTTGCCTCTCATATAAATGTAATGTGTTTATATAATAATATCAATTTTGAGAAGTTTAACTTTTTGAATCTGCAGAACTAAGGCTAAAAACTGTAATTTTATACATATTGGGACTACTTCTATACCTTTTCTTCTTCATTAGGTAAGCATTCTCCAAAAGACTATCCAGGCTACAGATGTATCTGAACAGTATGAACCTTCAGCTTTCAAAGCAGGTAACCACTGTTCTAGAAATTTTCACTCATGTGGAATTGAAAACCCCAATGCAAGCAATTAGAAAATTTCCCTTCTAGATAGAGATAGTGCTGTTCATGATGCCTCTGGTGGTCTAATACTATACATCTCTAGAACTGTGCAAAGAATGAACTGTTGTTTAATGCAAGGAGTTTTTGTTGTTGCTGTTGTGTGTGTGTGTGTGTGTGTGTGTGTGTGTATAGGTGTGCATTTGTGTGGAAGGCAGAGGTCTGTGTCAGGAGTCTTTACTTTTTTGAGACAGAGCTTCTCTCTGAACCTGGAGTTCACTGATTTGGCTATATTGGTTGTCCAGTGAGCTCTAGGGATTCTCTTGCTTTTGGCTTTCTGGTGATGGGGTAGCATGTGTGCATGCCTGTTTTTTTTTTTTTTTTTTTTTAACTTTATTTATTTATTTGCCTTGATGTTTGCCTGGAACTGGGAACTAGAACTACAGACAGTTGTGAGCTGCCATGTGGGTGCCAGGAATTGAATTCAGGTCCTCTGGAAGAGCAGTCAGTGCTCTTAACCGCTGAGCCATCTATCCAGCATGCCTGGTTTTTTATGTGAGTGCTGAGGATCTTAATTCAAGTCCCTCTGCTTATACAGCAGGCCATCTCCCCTGCTCCTTAGTAAAGTTTCTTTTGCTTTTTAAAAACTATATTCTTACTAATTCAGCAGCTATGCATATTTATAGGGTACAGTGTGGCACTGTGATATAGTGAGGATCAGGTGTTATTCGCCTTGTCTTAGAGGTGTGATGTTTAGGACCCCTGTCCAGGGCATGGTTAGCCTTGTCTAAGACCAGTGCATGTTGCCTCCCCTTCCTGTTTGTTCCCTGTGTTCTCAGAGAGAGGATCATTGCTACTGCATAAACATCTCAACTCTCCCAAAATTGCCCTAAGGTTCATCTTATATCAGTGAGTGCTTCATATAAACTTCTTAATAAATATTAATCCTTTACATAATCAGTCACCAGAAAATAATTCCTACTTTTCTTGGTGCTACAATGTGGGTTTATCTTAGGGTTATTGGTTTGTGTCTTGTGTTGGGTGCTATTTGTAATATGAAATTTCTGCCCGCAGCTGCTTAGCCTCTAACAAATGACTCGGACACTTATATTAATTATAAACTGTTTGGCCTGTGGCTCAGGGTTATTGTTAGCTAGCTCTTGCATTTTAACCCATTTTTATTAATCTATGTCTTGCCACATGGCTCATGGCTTATCTGAATTTTTTAATCTATTGCTCTTTGGGTGGCTGAATTGCATCTCTCTCTGACTCCACCCTCCTCTTTTATCTATGATCAGATTTCTTGCCTGCTTTTAAGATGTCTTGCCATAGGGTAAAACAGTCCCTTTATTAACCAATGATATTCATATCATATAGAAAGACATCACACATCATTGTAATGTGTCTGTATATTGTGTATATACACATGTGATGTGTATCTACATTGTATTAGTGATCGGGTAATTGGTAGATAGCCATCACCTTTTGTGAGTACTATGTAGCCCTGTCTGCTTCTAGCTATTTTCACAAATATAGTTGTTGCCAACTGTAGTTACGCTATTGTGCCAGAAAATGTTAGAAGTTATTCTAGGTGTCTAGCCACACTCCTGCCCATCAGCCATCCTCCCCTGCCTTTCCTCTTTCATACCTCCAGGCTCTAGTGAACTCGTTAATTTTTTTGTTTGTTACCCTTCCTTTTGAAAATTGTGTGGTGTGTCATAACCAAAGTGTTTAAATTGTGAAGAAATATTCACAACTCTAGAGGAATACTATCAGCAAATGACTATGATCACCCAGGTGAAATGCTGCTGAACTCCCTTAAGAGATTGCTGCCTGGGAACCAAGAGCTATAGGTGTCCAGTGTGCTGCTTTCCACTGCTTTCCTTTCCTTGCAGGTAAAGGAAGCTGAACTCCTGCAGGGTTGGTGCTGACGGTGGAGTAGCAGAAAGAAGAGTTGAGCAGAGTTTTTGATGAACTTTTATTTCCTATTTTAGATCCTAAAGTAAGCAAAAAAAGAGTAACAATAAAAGAAAAGGAAGACATATCTGAGCGTTACCAGAGGGATGTACAAACACTCATCCTGCAGGTAATACATTCATTTTGACAAACCAAAGTGGTTTCTCTCCACACATTTAGCTGTGTGTAATGCACCTCCCCTGTTATATGAGAACAACCTCTTTGTACTTGCATTGCATTTAGGTATCCTGGGCTAAGAAAACTGAGATTGCCTGCCACCTGCCCAGGGAGGAGATGGGGAGTTGTGGAGAAGAGAGAATGACCTGATGTGTTGGGAGGGGGAAGGGACTTTGAATAAGGATATACAAGGATAGGAAGTATGACTTCTTTGTTCATAATAATAATAAAAAAAAAATCTTGCATTACCACCCTTGATAAGCCATGCTTATGATACTTATCCTCTTCATAGTTATTGTTAACTTTTCCTCATTTTAAATTCATGTTACTGTTTTTTTGTTAAATACAAAATAAAAAAAAAGAAAAGGAAAAAAAAATCCAGCAAGAAAAAAACAAACAAACAAACAAACAAAGAAAACTGAGATTATTCTTAATGTTTAAGCACTTTTTTTTTTCTCCAAGCAAAGTTAGAGAAAAGTTTTTGTTTTGTTTTGAGACAAAAGTCTTTCTACATGGCCCTGCCTGTCCTGGAGCTCACTATGTAGACCAAGATGGCCTCAAATTTAGATCCACCTGTCTCTGGGATCAAAGACATATACTACCATACCTGGCTTAGAGATAGTTTTAATATAGATTTAAATGTGAACATTAATGTAGGAGACAAAGGCCTACAAAATAGCATACTCTTGTAATCTTAGCAATTAGGAGGCTGAGGCAGGAGGGATTCCCATACATTTGAGGCCTGCTGGGCTCTATATAGGGAACACCAGACCAAGTAGGGCTACCAACAAAACCCTATCTCTATATGTCCCCACTCCCCTAAGAGATTGATATGGGAACAAGGGGTTCTGTTGTTATGGGGCATCTGAAGAGAAAAACTTCTGAGATGCCTCAGTAAGTCATATAGAGGCTTTAGTCACTGCCTCCAATTTGTTAGTTTTTAAAGGCAAAAACTGCAATTATGACATATACAGAAAGGCATTGTGGACATCTGCAGCAAGCGAGTGTTGTTTACAGAAGCAGAGATAGAGCATTTAAGTGGTCAGGCAGTTATAATAACCCTTAGGTCAGGGACATATTGTATGAAATTTATAGCTGGTCCATAAATTTTATTTATGGTAAATTTATTTGTTTATGGTTGATCTGAGTGGCCAGAGGCAGTTTACTTAGGAATACTTTCACAAGATGGCATAACTATAGTTCAGTAGTGCATTGCACTGCCTCTGGCAACCTAATACTGCACAGATCTAGAACTATACAAAGGTTTTTGGTTTTTTTTTATTATTGTTATTTTGTGTGTGATCACATGGGTCATTGTATATAATGCATATTTGAAGGAGGTAGGGAAAGACTAGTAATGCGTGCCCTAGAGTAGATGTGGGTTTTTCTTTTTTTTTTTTTAAATAACCATTTTTTTTTAAACTTTATTTTATTTTATTTATCTGACAACACACACACACACACTCACTTTACTTTGTTTCTGGGAAGGGCTCGCCTTCAGCGATAGGAAGTAATAGACTGGATGACTAACTCACTCCTCTTGGCCAATGTAGGTGGAAGCCCTTCAAGCACAGCTGGAAGAGCAGACAAAGCTTTCCAGAGAACAAGTCGAGGGGTTCATGGAGGACAGGCGGATTCGCATTGAGGAGATACAGGTTCAGCACCAGAGAAATCAAGACAAGATCAAGGAACTGACTAAAAGGTGAGGACTCAAGAACTGTTGTCCTAATGGGTATCCTGTTTTTCTGAATGGCTTAAAAGATGGCTCTGCTGTTAAGAGCACTTACTGTTCTTGCTGAGGAACTGGATTCAGTTCCCAGCATGCCTATCAGATGACTCACAACCAACTGTAACCCAAATTCCAGGAAGATCTAGCACCTCTGGTCTCCAGAGGTGTTCGGTAAGTACACTGCAGATAAACTAGAGGTACACACTATACACATTAAAAAACAAAAAAACACTTTAAAGTTAATAGTTCTTTGGCTAGATATGTAGCTCAGTAATACTGGCCTGGCCCAGCGTCATTGAGCTCTGGGGTTTATTCTCTAATATCAGGAGGAAAAAAAAAAAGTGGGGCAGGGTGGAGCTAGGGAGATGGCCCAGTAGCTGAGAGCACTGGCTGCTCTTCCAGCACCTACATGACAGCTCACAGCTGTCTGTAACTCTAGATACCCTCATATAGACATATAGGCAAAACAGCAGTGCACATAAAATAAAAGTAAATTATTAAAAAACAAAAAAAATTAATGGTTATGGGAACGGAGAGATGGCTGAGCAGTTAAGTTCAATTTCTGGAATGTATAGCCTCAGCTCCTCCCATGTTGCTTTAGTTTAGTTTGTGCTTCAGTCAGACTAATAATTTGAGGAACATTTGTTCTTAGCAAGCGTGTCACTAGGAGCAGTAACCCCTGCTCTGAAGACTTACTCAGGCCAACACACATTTCCATAAGAACTAAAGATTAGTGTGCCTTTCTGTTTTTCTTTTTTTTCTTTTTTAGTTTTTCTGTTAACAGCTCTGGCTGTCTTGAAACTCACTCTGTAGATCAGGCTGGTCTCCAGAGCTGGGATTAGAGGCATCGCCACCATCACCTGGCTAGTGTGCCTTTGTGATGGCCCTCCCACTGTGTACTGTATCTACATCTTTGTTAGCTAGGGTTTTTTCTATCCAGTCTCTGTCCTGCCCTATGTCCTGCAGTAGCCGTAGATACACATGCTATATACTTGATAGTCTTTGCTAAGTTGCACCTATTTCTTTTCCCCATTAAACATGTTTAATTCGTTTTTATTTTATTTTTATTTTTGAGACAGGGTATTACTGTGTATCCCTAGCTGGCCTGGAACTCTATTTAGTGGAGGTTGGCCTTGAAGACACAGAGATCCTTTTGCCTCTGCCTTCCCAAGTATTGGAATTAAAGGTATCCATCACCATGCTGGCCTCATGTTTAGTGTGTGTGTGTGTGTGTGTGTGTGTGTGTGTGTGTGTGTGTGTGTGTGTGTGCGCGCGCGCGCATGCGCGCGCGCCTCGATTACTGGCCCCAAGCCCCAGGGATTTGCTGTCTTCCTCCCCCTCACTGGAGGTGTAAGTGTGTACCACCACGCCTGGCTTTTTCATTTGAGCTCTGGGGGAAAATTCAGGTTGTCATGGTTATACAGCAAGCACTTTACCAACTGAGCTTTTAAAAAATATTTATTTAAATGTTTTATGTGTATGGGCATTTTGCGTGCATGTTTGTCTACATACCATGGGCAAGCCTACTGCCTGAGGCCAGAAAATGATTTCAGATTCCTGGAATTGGAACTACAGATAGTTGTGAACTGCCATGTGGGTGCTGGGAATTGAACCTGGGTCTCTAGAAGAGCAGCAAATGACTAACCATTGACCTACCTCTCTAGCCCTATATTTATTTTTGAGACAAGGTCTCTAGCCAGGCTAGTCTTAAAATCCTTATGAAAGGAAGGATTACCTTGAAAAACTTAGTCTCCTGTCTCTGCCTTCCAAGTGCTAGGTTCATAGGAATACCCTCTAAACCCATTCATGTGGTGCTGAGGATTGAACCCAGGACCTTGTATATGCTGGACAAACACTGTACCAACTGAGTTAAATTCCAGCCCAAATTTTATTCATTTTTGGTTTTTGTTTTGGGAGTTTTGCTTTTCTTTTTCTTTCTCTTTCTCTTTTTTCTTTTTCCCTTTTAGATAAGGTTTCACTATTTAGCTTTGGATAACCTTGAACTCACAGGGATCTGCCTGTGTCTATCTCCCAGGTCCTGGAATTAAAGTCACATACCACCAGTCCAGGCTGTTTATTTTTTGGGGGTGGAGGCAGTACTATGTATTAAAGTTGGGGCTTCATGCATAAAGGACAAGCACTACATTACAAAGCTACTCCTAGCTCATAATATGTGATTTAAAAATAAACAAAAAAGTTTTTAATTACTTGTGGATCTATGAATCTGTGTATGTATGAGAGCAGTTGCCCATGGAGTCCAGAAGATATCAGAGCAGTGTGTATTCTCAGCCACTGAGCCATCTCCAGCCCAAATCGTGTGTGATTTTATATTAGTTTTCCAGTATGTAAATAGCAATCCTATGTATTGTGCAGATATGATCAGGCTCATGATCAATTCCTTTGATTAGATGAATCATCCTAAGGCTATTGAGTGGCCTGAAACCTTTGGCCATTAATGATTGCCCTTTGGGTGTCACCCAAATAAATAAACAAAAGTGGAGGTGTCTCTGATATTTAAAAGCTGGAATCAGTGCTCAGTCAGTACCGTAGCTCAGGTCTTCCTTGAGTAATAGTGTGCATACACAGGTCTGTCATCTTTCCAACCTGAACCCTCAAATTAGTCTGTGAACCAGGCAGGGCACATGGTAGGTACAACAATACACTTTGCCTAATAAAGCATATAAGGCTGTGATCAGACTGTTTAAAAATGCTGCTATTGGGAGTTATATTGTACAATTTTAAAAGAAGCTTATTCTCTTTTGGAATAGCCATGTATTTCTTCAGCTAAGCAGTGTGAACATCTTCATGCTCATACTTGTTCTTTTTTTCAGTCTCCATCATACCCAAGAACTGCTCTATGAGAGCACCAAAGACTTTCTACAACTAAGATTTGAAAACCAAAGTAAGGAGAAGATGTGGATGCTTGAAAAAGATCACTTGCTGTCAAAGATTAAGCAGTACAGAGTGCAGTGCAAGAAGAAAGAAGACAAGCTTGGAAAGGTTATTCCAGCTTTACATGAAAGTCATCATACTCAAAATGAATATATTAAGGTAATGTCATTATTCTCCCAGAAGAGTTGAAAAACTCAGAATTCCTCGGGGTTAGAATTGAGGCTCAGCTGGTAGAATGCTTTAGGGTTTGAGTCCAGCATTGCATAAAACCAGATGTGATAGCTCATGTTTCTATTCCCAGCATTTGAGTGATGAGAGACAGGGAGAACACAAATTTTAAGGTCAAGGTCATCCTTGGCTGAACAGTGTGTTTGAGGCCAGCCCGAGCTATAGGAGACCCTGTCAGACACTTGGGGAATCTCAGAGAGCCCATAAATCGTTATATAAGATCATTCAGTGCATGACGCTAAGTAGCATGAAGAGGATAACAAATCCGTTGATCTTGATGGTATTTGAGGATTTGAAATACTAAGACAGAATTCAAAACCAGACTGTGGAGTGAGACCCTGTGTCAAGAAGAAAACAAAATATTACACTTCATTTTCTAATTCAACAGATGGGCCAGACTCTGGAGACAGCACTGTATAAGTTAGACAGAGCCTTTTCTCATTGTGTTTATATTTTAGTGAACAAGGAAAATCATAGTTTATGAAGTCATTTTATATTAATAAGAGAATTAGGTAACAAATGTATTACTTGTTGGAACCCCACTACAAGGGGATCTAGGGACCCTCTTAAATCTGGTGCTTTTGCTGAGGCCTGCAATATAGATTAGAGGAAGGAATTACTGGGAGAAGAAAAGCATTTAAAGTCCGTGGAATGCGTTTGGAGAAAAGGATGCTATCATAGTTGTCAAATCAACAAGGAGGAGGGAGGAAGTGACATGCAAGCCCTGGAGGGGCTGGCAGAAGGCCGGCATAGATGGCTATGTAGGTACTGTAAGGAATATAAACAGTTCTAATGATTATGTCTTGGAAGGGTTACATAAGGAAGTAACATAATCTGATGTAAAGGTTATCTGTTATCTCCTTTTGGCCTCCTGAGATAGGGTTTCAGGTAGCCAGGCAGGCTTCTAACTCACTGTGTAGCTGAAGATGGCCTTGATCTGCTTGTCTCTGCTTCCTGAGTGCTGGGATTCTGGATATGTGCTACCACACCAGCTTATTATTTGAGGTGGGAGGTTCATTGTTGTTTCCTAGGCAGAGCCTGAACTCCTGGACTCCAATAATTTACCATCTGATCCAGATTATAGGCATCACTTCTGTACATGGATTTGTTTTGGGGTTTTTTTTTGTTTTCTAATTTCAAAAATTACATTTATTTGTGTGTGTGTGTGTGTGTGTGTGTGTGTGTGTGAGAGAGAGAGAGAGAGAGAGAGAGAGAGAGAGAGAGAGAGAGACTGACTCTTGTAACACATGAACATACCATGACACGAATGGAGAGATCAGAGAACTTACAGGAGCCAGTTCTTTCCTTCCTCACATGGGGCTCAGGCTCCATGGCAAGTGCCTTCATTGCTGGCCCCAGTTTAAGGTTTTGAAAGACTGTTTTTTGGCTCCTCCATGAAGCATGTGTAGTACATGTTGATGTGTCTTTTCAAAGGGTCAAGATACATAATGTCTTACTTAAAACAAATTCTGAACTCCATTTTGTGGTTCTTCTAGGCCAAAAATACTTTCATTTTTTGAGGCTGGTCTCAGGTTTGACCTTTAATTAATTGACTGTGTAGCTGAGGACGACCTTGAACTCCTCTGCCTCCAGAGTGCTAGGATTACAGGGCACAGCACAGCTGCTGTGCTGGCTAGTCTTATGTCAACTTAACACAAGCTGAAGTTATCAGATGAGAGAAGGGGAACAGAGGGAGCCTTGAGAAAATGCTTCCATAAAAATTGAGCTGTAGGCAAGCTTGTGGGGTATTTTTTTAATTGTGATTGATGTGGGGAGGCCCATACCATTATGGGTGGGGCCACCTTGAGTTAGTCGTCCTGGGTTCTATAAGAAAGCAGGATGAGCAAGCCAGTAAGCAGCACCCTTCCATGGCCTCTGCATCAGCTCCTGACTCCAGGTTCCTGCCCTGCCTGAGTTCCTGCCCTGACTCCCTTCAGTGATGGACTATGGTGTGGAAATGTAAGCCAAATCAACCATTTCTCCATCAGGTTGCTTTGTTCATGGTGATTCATCACAGCAATAGTAACTCTAACTAGGTTGGGGTTACTAACCTGGGTTGTTTTATCTTAAAAACATTTACTTATGTGCACTTGAGAGAAAATGTAGAGAGGAACGTATAGACAGCAGGGCCCTGGGTGTTGCCTCGTATCTGTTCCTACACATTTGCTCTGTAAACCTTCCCCTCCCCTCTTTACCGCAGTATTATTTTGAATTACCTCATGGGGCTGAGAGAGGCTCAGCAGTTGACAGCACTGACAGCTCTTACAGACCCAGGTTCAATTCCCAGCACCCACAAGGCAGCTCACCACTGTCTGTAACTCCAGAATCCAACACCCTCACAGAAACATACATAAACACCAATGCACATAAAATAAAAATAAATAAGTTAAAAGAATTACCTGATTATAGGGCTGAGTATTAAACCTTTTTATCTCTTCGGTCTAAAGTCTCTAAAGGATAAGCTTATTCAAGAGAAAAAGCTGTCCAACATGTACCAAGAACAGTGCATTTCCCTGGAGGAGGAACTTGCTCGAATCCGGGAGGAAGAGGGAGTGAGGAGGGAGATCTTCAAGGTATGTAGTGCTCACACTTGGGATGAGTGGACAGGCAGGCGACTGTGAGGAATGATTCTCTCTTCTTCATCAAGTCCTCTTCACCCCTTCTAAGGATCGCTCCGACAAGATGGGGAAGCGCTTACAGATCATGACAAAGCGCTATGAGGCCCTGGAGCACCGCCGCATTTTGGAAGTGGAAGGCTTCAAGACGGACATAAAGGTTCTTCGACAGAAGCTGAAGGACCTGGAGCAAATGCTCTATAAGGTACCTCTGCTCCTCAGTTAGGAAGCAAAGGGGATGTGGGGGTGAAGGAAGATGGTCAGGAGGGTTCCTCAGAAGAACGGCCCACTGTGTGGTGTGGGTTTCAGTAGAGTGTATGTGAAAATACAAGGCAATGGCACTTAAAAAAAAAAAAAAAAAAAAAAAACAACCCAGAAGGATGTACTGTGTCCTTACTTGGACACCAATAGATAAATATCCTTGGAATCCCTGAATTCTCTGAACATCAGTTCACCAGAAATACGCTGTTGGAAAAACAGACTTAAATCTACCCCTCCCAGCTCAACTAGATGAAAAGAGTTGGGTCTGTCTGCGGGGAGGGGAGCTGGGCAGATGGCCCAGTGAGTGAGCTGCCCACTATGCAAGCATTATGACCGGAGTTCAGATCTCTGACACAGTAAGGTCCTCATAGCAAGATCCAAGGCAGCCAGGGTTACATAGTGAGGAGACCCTGTCTCCAAAACAAAACAGAGAGGGTAGAGAGTAAGAGAGGGTCACCCAGTGTGTGCCTGGGTGAGTGACATACATGCTTTCTCAAAAGAATGCTCTGTTTTTAAAGTGGGAAAAATAAATGAGTAATGGTGTGCTTTCCCAGACACCTTTTAGCATCTAACATCTTGAGAACTTTGGTGGAAATATACTCACTGTAAGTCCTAAATAGTTGCTGTGTTCTGAACACAGTTGATATCATTTTTGGCAAACTTACCGATAATGTTATTTATTGGTCTTGGTTTTTTGTTATTATTAACATTTATTTTTTGTGTGTGGTTCGTATGCCATGGCACATGTGTGGAGGTCAGAGGATAATGGCGGAAGTCACTTCACTTCCTCCACCTTGTGGCTCCTGGGGTCCAACTCAGGTCCTCAGGCCTGGTGGCAAGTGCCTGTACTAACCACTGTGCCATCTCACCAGTGCTGAATGGTCTTTTTGCCTGTCGTTAGTTGTTTTTGAGATGGTTTCATGATGTCCAGGCTGCCCTCAAACTGCGTTGATGCCAAAGATGGTCTTGAACTCTTGATGTTGTCCTCCTTCTCCAAGGAGGAGGACTTTGACATTTGAACATTTTCATTTTTCAGATTAGTCACTGAAGAACTAAGGATTGTATTAATCATATGTGGAAAAGGAGGCAGCTAGCACAGCCTGTTCTTTGTGACTTGATTTCTCTCCCATAGCTTCTGTCATGATTCTTTCCTTTCCTCTCTCTCTCTTCTCAACTCTGCAGGCAACAGTGAGTGCCCGGGGGAACCAGGACCTTGCCATTCTGTGTGAAGTTCGTGACAGCAATAGAAGAGCACATAAGATTCAGGGAGAGCTGAAGGACCTCAAGTCCAAGGTGTTCGGGCTGGAGAATGAGCTGAGGCTCTGCTGATGTTTATTCCCTAGGGATGCTGGCTTCCTGAAACCTGAGGCTTGGGCTCCTGTGTCAGACAGTGAACATGGAGCTGACTGGAGCAGTGGTATTTATTTTCATAAAGGTGGTGTTAATCTCAGCGCTTGGGAGGCAGAGACAGGAGGATTGTCACAAATTCAAGATTGAGGCAAGTAGAGCTCTGTGAGTCAAGGCCAGCCTGGTCTACGGAGTAAATTCTAGGCCATTCAAGACTACTTAATGAAACCTGTCTCCCTAAAAACAAAAACAAAACAGCAAAACCAGAAAAAGAAGGAAAATGGGAAAAAAAAGAAAGAAAAAAACCAGTGACAAATCGAGGCACTAAAAGTCTTTGCTTGCACTAACTTTGCTGTTCACTGTTGGGCCACCTGAACTGTAGCCTGAATTACCTGGAGACATTCCTACTTTTCTTTTATATATCGACAGGCTTTTTTTTCTCCTTAAAAAGACAGTAATGGGGGAGCTGGAGAGATGGCCAGCGGTTAGGAGCACTGACTGCTGTTCCAGAGGACACACAGGGCAGTCTGGCTTCATTTGTCTCATAGGCAAAACACCAGTGCACATAGAATCAAAACAAATCGAGGGACAGACGTGGGGGTAGCTTAGCTGGTGAAGTTCTTGTCCAGCACACAGGACCCTGGTTCCTTCCCTAGTGCTACATAAAGCCAGGTGAGCTACATATACGCTCACCTATAACCAGCACTAGGGAGAGAGTGGGTGGGAGGGTCTGAAGTTCAAGTTCACCTTATGCTCCAGGAGAGACCACGCCTAAAAAACCGACAACAAAAAAGATGGCGGCAGCTCAGGCGGAGATGTTTTGCTGAGGTTGGCTAAGTATCTGAAGAAGAGTTCCTGCAGGATCCAGGCACCCATCAACACGCCTTCCTTCCTGGCAGGGAGGGAGGCAGCACATTACACACACCATGGCAGTTATTTAGCTGTGTTTTAACTGTGTTGTGAGCATGTGCCAACTGATGGAGCACCAGGAGACACTACATCCTATGCTCTTCAGTAAAAATGGTCACAAGAAAAAGGGGCTACTTTATCCAGAGAGGGCAAAG
>PVIH01000268.1:222288-254788 GCA_004025045.1 Sigmodon hispidus
TTTTTTTTTTTTTTTTTTTTTTTTTTTTTTTTTTTTTTTAAGATTTATTTATTTATTATGCATACAGTTTTACAGAAGAGGGCACCAGACCTCATCATAGATGGTTGTGAGCCACCATGTGGTTTTGCTGGGAATTGAACTCAGGTCCTCTGGAAGAACAGTCAGTGCTCTTAACCTCTGAGCCATCTCTCCAGCCCCGCTCATGCCTTGTATAAACACTGATCTCGGTTTACTTTTGTTTTAAAAATTATTTTTAATTATTTAGTGTGGAATTGTTGAGTGCTACGGCATGTGTTGGTTTCTCTCATGAGATCAGACACACACACTACCAGAGCAATTCAAATCACACTCACCAGCTACAATATAAAGTCACCAAAAAAAAAAAAAAAAAAAAAAAAAAAAAAAAAAAAAAAAAAAAAAAAAAAAAAAAAAAAAAAAAAAAAAAAAAAAAAAAAAAAAAAAAAAAAAAAAATGTGTGCTAGAGGCTGGAGAGATGGCTCAGAGATTAAGAGCACTGACTATTCATTCAGAGGTCCTGAGTTCAATTCCCAGCAACCACATGATGGCTCACAACCATGTATGATGACATCTGGTACCCTCTTCTGTATACATAATAAATAAATAAATAAATCTAAAAAAAAATGCGTGCCAACTTGATCAAACACACACACAAAAAATGTAAAAATAAAAAAAAAAAATGCAGGTGCCTACCAAGACACTAAAAATCACTACCAAAAAAACCAAAAATCCTTATAATAAAAGTTCCAAGACATGCCAAAAATCCTTACATCATGTACAGAGGCCCAGAGTACAACATGAGGGAATTATTTCTTTTCCTTCTCCTGTGTGGGTTTTGGGATCTAACTCAGGTTTGTCAGGCTTGGCAGCAAATGTCTGCCTGCTGAGCCATCCTGCCAGCCCTGGTTTATATCATTTTAATAGATAGTATGGCACCTGGAGTATAGTGGACTCTCAGTTACAGTTAGCCTATGATCTCTCTTTGGTTTCAGTTGGATTTTTATAATTGCCCATTACTATTAGTCAGATTTCATTTCTTCAGAAATGTATTTAAGCCCAGCATGGTGGTTTATACCCATAATCCCAGCACTCAAGAGGCAGAAACAGGATGGTGACCACAAATTAGAGGCCAGTTTAGTTTACGTAACAGGTTCCAGGTCAGCCAGGGCTATATACTGAAACCTTGTGTCAAAAAAAGAAAGGAAGGAATAAAGGAAGGGAGGAAAAGGAGGGAGGGAGGGGAGGAGGAAGGGAGAGATGGCTCAGAGGTTAAGAGCACTGGCTGCTCTTCCAGAGGTCCTGAGTTCAATTCCCAGCAACCACATGGTGGCTCACATCTAGAATGAGATCTGGTACCTACCCTCTTCTGGTGCTCAAGCAGAACACTCTACATAATACATCTTAAAAAAAAAAAAAAGTTTTGTTTTGTTTAAGAAAGAAAGAAAAAAGGTATCGAGATGGTTCTCAGACCTGCATGGTGGCAGGAGGAGAAAATTAACAAAAGCACCAAGGTGGCATATAATAATTAGGCATGGTGGAGCAGAGTTTCTAGGTAATCTGAGGAAAGATGAGAAACTACCAGAAATGCAGCAACACTAAAGAGCTGGAACGGGAGCCTTGAACTTATGATAGCAGCTGTATTAGCAGAAGGGAAAGCTGGGAAGCCTCAGAAACAAGAGGCCATTCTCAAAAGATACCTTCTCTCACAGTTCAGCAGCCTGAGACCCTCTGTGAACCACACTCACAGGAAACTAAGTGTAAGTGAAATGCTCCATGCTAGAGCCTGACAAACAGCAGCATACCTTAAAACAGTCAACATCCAGGAAACTGACCACCTGGTAGCACCTGAAAGAAAAACCAGAATTTTCACAAACTCCAAGCAGCATGCAGGACCCGAGCCCTGAGGGGATTAACAAGCTGGAACAGATCTGTGCTCCCTCCTGTAAAGCACTGCCCTTCGACTAGACAGCCCTGGTGACATCATCAGCCCAGGGAAGACTCAGCAAACCGGACCGCCCAGCACAGAGCACATCCTGGCAGCCGGGAAGGAATGTGAGAAAGGCCAGTCCGTTTTCATATCCTGAATCTCCGCCCAGCAGTTTCCCTCTTGAACATCCAGTGCTGTTTTAGCTGGTTTAGCCCTTCCTGCCCCGTCTTGCTGCTGTCCCTTTACCCCACCCTCACCCTGCAGGAGCCTTCTCTTCTTCTTTCCCTTGCTTTTTCTTACTGCAGTGAATGCAGTGTGATCTGGTTTGCAGTCTAGCTCTGTATTTCCAGTCTACCTTAACCAAAATTCTCTCATTCTCCCCCAACTTTTTTCTCCCTGAAGTTTCCCTTCTATTTATCTCTCTTTTGCTAGGATCCCAGTAGTTATTAGTAGTCTTGCTGTGTTTGTTTCTTCTGCTTCTTTTCTCTTTCATTTATACCCACTATAGTCTGGATTTGTTTGTTTTTGAAGATTATTTAAGGGGTGCCTTTAATCTTAACACCCCAGAGGAAGAGACAGGTGGAGCTCTGAGTTTGAGGACTGTCTGATCTACATAATAAGACTGTCTGAAAAAACAGCAAAAAAGCTGGGCCATGGTGGGGCGTGCTTTTGATCCCTGCACTTGGGAGGCAAAGGCAGGTGGATCTCTGTGAGTTTGAGGCCAACCTGGTTTACAGAACTAGTTCTAGGATAGGCAGGACTGCACAGAGAAACCCCGTCAAAAAAAAAAAAAAAAAAAAAAAAAGAAGGAAGGAAGGAAAGAGAAAGAAGCCAGCAAGCTGAGGCTAGAGCCTGACTCACTGGTACCAGTCTGTCAGGAAAACAGCACTCTGATATATCCCTTCCTGAACATTGCAGACAAACTCTGAACGAGGGTGATCTCAAGAAAATTCAAACTGCAGTTTAACTCAGTATGTTTTTGTTTTTCAAGACAGGGTTTCTCTGTGTAACAGCTCTGCTGTCCTGGAACTCACTTTGTAAACCAGGGTGGCCTTGAACTCAGAGATTCTCCGGCCTCTGCCTCCCAGATGCTAAGATTAAAGACCTGTGCCACCACTGCCTGGCAGCAATTTAACTCTTAATGTGCAAGTTCCTACACACACACACACACACACACACACACACACACACACGTACACACACACAAGTAACATAAAAAACCAAGGTGCTTCTCTGAAATCTAAAAACCCCAAACTAATGGCCCCCAGAGTCAGTGTAGGATTTCAAGTAAGATTAAATAGGAACTACAAATACTAAAGGAAATCAAACTGAACGGATGCTAGAAATAAAAGTTCAGTAAATTGATGTGAAGATAGCTCAGCATGGTACACACCTTTGATTCCTGCACTCTGGAAGGCAGAGGCAGGCAGATCTCTGAGTCTACAGAGTGAGTTCCAGGACAGCCAGGGCTGCACAGAGAAACCCTGCCTCAAAAACAAAACCAGAAAGGCTCAGCAAGTGTGACCATGGTGGAAAGAGAGAACCCATTCTTGAAAGTTGTGCTCTGCTCTCCACATGTGTTCTGTGGCATGTGCCTATCCTCATACACACAATAATGATCAGTAGTACAGGTAGGATGGCCCATCTGGGTGCCTGCTGCCAAGTGCAAGAACCTGAATATATCTTGGGGAACCTACATAGGAAAGGAAGAAACTGACTTTCACTTTAAAAAAAAAAATGTACTGTTTTCTTCATTTCAATTAAATATTTAATTATTTTAATTCATTTTAATTGTTAAGTGCGCACGTGCAGTATATATATGTGTGCGTGTCTGTCTGTCTGTCTGTGTGATCCCTTGGAGGTAGAGTTACAGGCAGCTATGAGCTGCCTGGTGTGGGTGCTGGAAATTAAATTCTGCAAGAACAGTATGTGCTCTTAACCAGTCATCTCTCCAGCCCCCACATGTGTACTACTGACATGTGTGCATGCACATACATATATATATATCAAAGGAATAAAAACAATTGAACTCTTCTTAAATAAATAAGTGACGTGGACCAGCAGGTTGTTCTTCAGTGACAGTCTTCTGAGAGGAAGGACCAGGAGATCAGAAAATAAAGAAGATAGGAAAGTTTGGGATCAGGAGGTCTTACACAAGCTTGCTAAGCAAATTTAAGAAGTACAGCATCTTATGTATGGTTTGTAGGGGGTTGGGATGTGGGACCAAGTCTGCAGGAAGCTATTTGAGCACTGTTGCACAGGAACACTCCAGTCTCTTCAAGGGAAAAAGCCGGGTTCCTAGGAATCTAAACCTTAAGTCCTTTGAGGCCCTGACTCCAGCCCCATACCAGACCTTCCCAAAACTGCCCCGGGGCAAACACACAAAATTAGCATTCTCTTTGTCCTTTCTTCAGGGCCTGGTTCCCAAGAAGTAAAAATTCAATAAGCAAAGTTTTAAAAATTTCATTGTCACTAGTAGGCAATGGCTCACAGGAAGGACAGTGTTTTGAAGATGAGGTTTCCACAATGAATTGGTACCTTTAGTCAAGATGATAGTTATTTAAAAACACAAACATGCAAAGTCTTTGAACACCATGAAAAGAAGAAATCTAGAAATTATGAGCATAGAACTCCATGTCAAAAGCATAGAAAATGTTTTCAATACAATTATAGCAGAGAAATGCCAAAATCTAAAGGGAAAGAGGCCCATTGAAGTTTATATATATATATATATATATATATATATATATATATATAGCACCAAATAGGACAAGAAAAAAAACTGCTTGGATTGTATTACAGTTAAAAACTTATACAGAATAATAAGAACAAAACCACCAAGTTGTTTCCTCAAATAAACCTGTTGTTACACTTTTTCAGTTTGGCTTGATCTGGCTTACTGTGATGTCCATGAACCCTGTTACTGGGGAGAGAAAATTTATTATTTTGGTACTAAAACCCAGGAGGTTCTTCACCCATTTGTTTTCTTTGGAGGAGATGGGGTGCTGCCAGGAGCTGGCACGTCTTACTGAGGGTTAGATTGCTAGATGCTGCAAAGGAGAACAGGTGTGAGAAACTAGCCTCTGGCTCTGTTTCCCACATTGCAGCAAACGTATGGACCAGACATTTACGAAGTTTAGGGTGGGAGAGCAAACAGAAACAAACGGATATGTTGTGGGTGGAAGGGGTAGGTAGGATCCCAGCATGGTCAGCCCAAACACCGGGAGAACCTAGTGAGTCTTTAGCACCAATGAAAAGAAAAAGAAAACAAAACCAAGAAAACGCCAAAGTGTGTACCTTTCAGTGGGCCCTCCGCTAAGAGAGCACACCCATGCAACAGAGTTAGTACAAGAGGTTTATTGGGGGAATGGGAGAGTGAAAGAGCAAAGGCTATCTCAGAGTGGGGACATGATAGAGGCAGACAGACAGACAGACAGAACAGGGAAAGACAAGAGGAAGAAGAAAGGTGAGTGTGTGGGTTGGGGGGTGGGTACCAGTGACTAGTGGTTCCGTCTGGGCGGAGGGCTGAGTCAGTCTCTGGGTGAAAGGCATCTGTTTAGCCAACAAAACCTGGGCCAAGGAGCACTGGCCACAGAGGGAGGGGCTGGAGGCAGAGTTCATAAAACCCTGGATAAGGGAGCTCAGACCATTTGTTTTGGGCATATGGTGTGAGACAGCCCCAGTTTGCATAAATTTCACAGCAGACACCTCAGGGGTGACTGAGGATCGAGTTTAGACCCGGTGTTGCCATTTCCAAGCCGTCCTGGAGACCGAAGGTTGAAAAAGGGTAACCACAAGTTTATTTGAGCAAGACAACTGCTGGGCAGGTTCTCTGGTCCCAGAGATTGAGGCCAGAGAAGCCACACGCTCAAACTGAAGCAAGGAGATTATCTAGGTTGCAGGTGAGGGGTGATGATGTGTCTGACACAAGCTGGGTTTGTGCCCAAGTATGATCAAAGCTGAGCACCTTAGGCGGGGTCTTGGATAAGGCACAACTTTAGGGAAGGAAGGTGCAGCAGCCAAGAATGCTGGGACTAGGCTTCTTGGTGCCTTCCCTTTGTTGAGAGCTTCTCTGAGTGAGCAGGGTTTGGAGAGACAGGAATGAGGCTTTCCGGATCATGTCGGAGCAAGCTGAAGGTTGAAACCAAACACAAGTCACAAATAAAGGCAGCCCCCCTGAATAACAGAAACTTTAAATAAAAGCCAGAACATGTGAAAATATACTTCAGGTTGGGAAAGACAATAACTGCCAACCCAGATTACTATTGTATTAGTAAGTAAGGGCTCAGTGAAACCACCAAACTCGACCACTCGGTGGGTAGAGAAAAGTTTATTGGGGGAACAAACTGCCAATCTGTTTCCAAGAATAGAGACCAGCAGCCTAGCAGGAAAGCCAGCAGGTTTTATAGCCAGCAGGAGATCTGATGTGGGCTGTTAGAATTAATTAATCGGGAACTAGATGACCTTGCTCTAGGTAGTTGGGGGTGCATAAGGAGGTGGTGGGTTTTCCTGGTAAACAGAAGCCTTCCTTGGGAGACTCCTAAGGAATCTGAGTTTAGGCTTCTATTTACTCAGTTATGATTATCCTTCTGTTTGCCTGCTCAGAGTCCTGCTTAGGACATTGTCACCTGCACAGCCAGTTTTAGGGCCTGCTTTGAACCTAACAACTATACCCAGGAAGACTATCTGTTAAGAATGATAGAAAGGGGGGCTGGAGAGATGGCTCAGCGGTTAAGAGCACCGTCTGCTCTTCCAGAGGACCCAGGTTCGATTCCCAGCACCCACATGGCAGCTAACAACTGTCTGTAGTTCCAGTTCCAGGCAAACGCCAGGGCAAATAGATAAATAAAGTTGTTTTTTTTTAAAAAAAAAAATGATAGAAAGGGGCTGGAGAGATGGCTCAGCAGTTAAGAGCACTGTCTGCTCTTCCAGAGGACCCGGGTTCGATTCCCAGCACCCACATGGCAGCTAACAACTGTCTGTAGTTCCAGTTCCAGGCAAACACCAAGGCTAATAAATAAATAAAGTTTAAAAAAAAAATGATAGAAAAAGAACATCCTCTAATAAAAGCAGGCTAAGGAATTTACAGCTACTAAACCAGATCCCAGAAGATACTGGAAGAGATTCTTTGGACTGAAGAGAATGATGAGCACACCTTAGAAGCTTTGATGCTACAATGGTAGCTAAACAAGTAAGAATTTGGAAAACACCAAACACTACAAAATCAACAAATGACAATAATTAATACAAATCTTTCAATAATACTTCTGAATTTTAACGGTTTCCAATCATAAGACATTGACTAGCAAACTGGATTGTAAAAGCAGGATTCATCTATTTGCTGCTTCCACAAGACTCTTCACCATCAAAAGTAGATAGATAGCATCTTAGGATAAAAAGTTGGAAAAGGTATCCTAACAAATCAAACTTGGGAACAAGCAGCACTGCTACTCTAATATCTGACAAACAAACAAATTAATAAAGGAACAAGCTGTCAAGAGAACATTACAGTTCTAAACATATATGCACCAAATACACAGCAACCTTAAAAACAAATTGGGGGGGAGCTGGAGAGATGGCTCAGCGGTTAAGAGCACTGACTGCTCTTCCAGAGGACCGGGGTTTGATTCCCAGCACCACATGGCTTTTAGTGTGGGGGGCTGGGATGGGGGCTGGAACCTGGAACGCAGTCTGCGACCCATGGTGTAGCAGCGTGCAAATTCTCTGGCCAGAAGATGGGAGCCAGCTCCAAGGATGGAGGGAGCTCAGAGAGCAGGTGAGAGCAAGCGAGAGATCACGATGGGGCCATCTAGCAACGTGTTGCATTGTCAGCGGCTCTGGGGCTGCAGCAGGTCTGGCTGGATATGGCAAGCAGGGCGGAGGTGGCATTCTCTGCCCCATGGAGCTCTAGTGGCTGCAGTAAACAGACAGCTGCAGTGCCTTGTTTTGGTCTAAGGCATACTGAGCAGAAATTTGATGAGTTTTATTTAGGATAAATATGGTAGTGAAGACTGGGAGGTTAGCAGTTGAATTTGAAATGCAGAAGTTATAGGGAGAGGGCGGGAGATTGTAGAAGAGCTGAAAGAAGTTCAGAAATGGGGGGAAGAGACAGGGAGAGGAAAAAACACTTCCATTTGCACCCAACGCTTGTTTGGAAAGTTAATTGTCATAAAATGTCACAAAATATAGTACTCTAGGAGATCAAAGTGGATAAGCTTGGTGAGGTCACTGTATTCTCTGTTGGTGAAGCTTAGGGAGAATTTTGAGCCAGTTAAATATAAATCGTCACTTAAACTGCCGTCTCAAGGCAAACGAGGGGCTGGAGAGATGGCTCAGAAGTTGAGAGCACTGACTGTTTTTCCAGAGGACCTGAGTTTGATTCCCAGCATCCACATGGCAGCTAACAACTGTCTGTAATTCCAAGATCTGACGCCCTTACACAGTTATACATGCAGGGAAAACATCAATTCACATAAAATAGTAAAAAAAAAAAATGTTTCAAGGGGAGTGAAAAATGCTCTAGAATATCCATCAATTTCTAGGGTGATTTCTCTGGGACCTTGCTTCATTCATATGCTAATCACCCCACAATTTGTCAACCTAGGAATTGGCTCTAGGGATATCTCCAATCCACGCTACAAAATTATAAAGACCTGTCAATTTAAACAATATAGTTTGAGCCACACACTATCTCGAAGTTTGCCAGCAAAGCCTAGAGGATAGGTGCCTGGAATAACCCTGCCAACGAGTCCCATGGAGAAGCTTTAGTACCAGGGAATGCCAGGAGTTGAGGAACATTTACTGATTGGGGCCAGGGGTGTGTGAATGCACAATGCGGACCGAGCAAATGAAAGGGCACATCTTGACAGCGACTGAGATTCTTGGATGAGGCTTTCTTAGGTTAGGTGCGCTTAACTCTAAGAAGAGGCCTTCCGGGTTTCGGTACCAAAGTTAGTATTTCATGTGTGAAAGAACTCGCCATCACGCTGCCAAGGGAGCCATATTATGTTTATTAAGGAGGGGGAAGGGGAGGGGAAGAGAGAAGAGAAAGACTAGGGTAGGGGGCAGAGAGAAAGAGAAAGAGCAGTTTGGGTTTTTGTTTTTTTTTTTAAGATTTATTTATGTATTATATACAGTGTTCTGCCTGCATGTATATGCCAAAAGAGGGCCCCAAATCCCATTACAGATGGTTGTGAGCCACCATGTGGTTGCTGGGAATTGAACTCAGGACCTCTGGAAGAGCAGTCAGTGCTCTTAACCACTAAGCCATCTCTCCAGCCCCTCCAAAGAATTTTTGATTTACATTTGAAAAATACGTTTTTTAAACTTTTTAAAAGTTAAAGCATTCTTAAAATATCTAGATTGGTTTAATTTAGCAGTTCATTTCACAATCCCATGTTTCTTAGCAGCTGTCTTTTGCTTCTCAATAATCAAAAAATTCAAAATCAACGCAATAATTAATATACAAGATCCATACCCACGGTGTATTTCCCATCTCTACATGGCTTATTCTTTTTTGTTATTTTACTTTTCTCTTTAAGGACTTTATTTTTTAATAATTTTTTTCTATAACTATACCCTTTTTCTTTTCTTAAGCCTATGTACAAAATTTATTTATTTGTTTTTGTGTACAGTGGTGTTTTGCCCTGAAGCTAGAGTTACAGACAGTTGTGAACTGCCACATGGGTGCTGAGAACTGAACCCAAGTTCTCTGGAAGAGCACTCAGTGCTCTTAATCACTGAGCCATCTGTCCAGCCCCGGCTATGTACATTGTTAAACACATTGTAACCTGTTCAGAGGTTTTTCTCTGTGGGCCTCTTTTACTGTGTATTTTTTTTAGCCTTTTCTGTTTGCTTGAGTAAAAGCTAAACCTGCCATGTAGCATGTTGAGGTGAGAATTTGCCATGCTTTAGTAGTTCAAGGCTGAATGCTTTGAACCAGCCTCGCTGTACCACAAGTCCATATACCAAGGTATCTTGGTATATGAAGATCCCATGGCCTAAATGAGAAACACAACTAGAAAGCTGTTTTTGGTTTAGTTTATGTGTTTTAGGATCCTTCCTTATGCTTTCTTAGGCTTTATGTGAATGTACAAGCAACATGTTGGGTGCCATATGTAAACATAAGAATCTCTTCCACCCAGCATTTCTCAAACAACCACTCAGAGGCTTATGTTATGAACATCTAGTATACCCTCCTCTAGAAGCCTGGCCATAGGCTTCTGACCAAGTTTACCATACCAGGCACATGTTCAAATCCAATCAAGATGCATACTGGCATTGCCATTCTTTCACCAGTGAATACATCTTGCCTGGAACACTAGAACAGCAGGGAAAGACAGTTGGTGACCCTTCTTCCTCAGCTACCCGACCTGAAGAGCATCTTTTGGCACAATGGATGCTAACCAGCAGGGAGAAGCTTCCAGCCAAGTTCCAGCTTTACAACCATAGTGTGGTATCTTCAGCAAGAAGATCTTACAATCTACTGATGCACAACTAAGAATAATGGCAACACATAAATAGTTTGGTGAACCTTTGAAGCATCACTAACCAAAAAGTCACAGCTGGCACTTGGGTTTGGTAAACCTCTGGAGTCCGGGAAGGGCTGGGCTAATCAACAATGGCTGAGTTTGGCAATGGAGCAGTATTTTATGAGTTTTATATCCCTCTTCTATTTTTATCTTCTTGCTTTTTCTTCTTCTTTTTTTATATTAACTTTATACTATTTTTTATGTTAATGGTTGTGTGTGTCTGTGTATATGCATGCATATGTGGAGGTGTTCATGGAGACCATACATCAGATCCCCTGGACCTGGAGTTACAGGCAATTCCCAGGCACCCTATGTGAGTGCTGAGATTTGAACTCTGATTCTCTGACAGAGTATCAAGCACTCTCAACCATTGGAACATCTCTTCATCTTCATTTTTGTTTTGAGATGGGATCTCATGTAGCCCAGGCTGGCCTGGGTCTCCTGTTCTGCTTGCACCTCAGGAGTACTGAGATTACAAGCATGTACTACCACATCTAGTGAGTTACAGATGCTTTTGATGGAATGGTGTTTGACTGTGAACTATTTTATTTTTTGTCTATGATTCCTGGATCATCATTCTCTCCCCAAGGTGAATCATAATCTTGTCCTGCCCCCTCCGTCTTGTTCTCTTCTTTTTCTTTTCTTCCTTCCTTTCTTTTTTTAGTTTTTGGTGTTTCAAGACAGAGTTTCTGTAGCTTTGGCTGTCCTAGAACTTGTTCTGTAGACCAGACTGAACCGGAGAGATCTGCCTCTGTCTCCCAAGTGCTGGGATTAAAGGCAAGCAACACTACTGTCAGGCTTGCCCTGCCTTCTTATTTTGGAGCCATACATTATCTGGCTAACTATGTTGGCATATGATTAAATTCCATCATGTGAGCACCTGAAGAAAAAAAGACAATGATTTTGAATCCAGTCTAAGCTATGTGGTGAGAGAATTTTCAGAGAGAGGGGAAGAGAAAGGGAGGGTGCTGTGAAATATTAGTTGAAGATGTGTTACATCTCTTTATGCTGTGCAACGTTGGTTTGGTGATGCAAATGTATTGTATTCTTTTATGTTGCATTTGTTTAACTCTGAAGTTGTGTTACTTTGTCTAAAACAACTGATTGGCCTAATAAAGAACTGCATGGCCAATAGCAAGACAGGAGAAATGATAGGCGGGGCTGGCAGGCAGGGAGAATAAATAGGAGGAGAAATCTGGGAAGAAAAGAAGGAGGAGAAAAGGAGAGGACTCTAGGGGCATGGAGTAAGATCAAAGAAAGGTATACAGAATGTAAAAGCCAAGAGGCGAAAGATAGATGTGATAGGGATAATTTAATTTAAGAAAAGCTGGCTAGAAACAGACCAACCTAAGGCCAGGCTGCTAGTTTTTTGCACATGGGGAGAGACACACACACTCACTGCCAGGTGCCACACGAGAGTTTATTTTAGGGAGTTCGGATACCTGGAGAAGGGCAGGAGAGAGGAAGACAGAGAGGGAGGGGGAAAGAAAGAGAAAGACAGAGGAAGGAAGGAAGGAAGGTGGCTGCCATGTGGCATTTCATTTTAAGAGAACGGGTGAGCACAGATCTACACAGCCACACCTGGGGGCGTACCCTTTGTTCGGTGTGCTCTGCCTGCGCCATGTTACCACCCCCCCACCCCCCACCCCCCCACCCATACCTTTCGCACAGGTGCTCTGTGGCTGCCCCTGGGAGTTTTTGCATCTCACCCAGCGCCATGCATGCCAGGAACACACTTACACAGGCAATCATAAGAAAGAAAAAGACTCTGTGTAATTATTTGGGAGCTGGGTGGTGGGCCCCCCAAAGAGCCAAGAGAGAGAAACAAAGAACTATTGTGGTAAAAATTTGTCGAGAGATATGTTTTAAATGGGGTTTATTTTGTGAAAATTGTTTATAAAATAGAGTTGGTTTTAAGAGAAGATGACAGGATAAGGTTGTAGTGTGTTGGAGCCTTTTTAAGGAAATTTTTTTATTTTTACGCCGTACGTCTGAACTTTTGCGCAGCTGGGCCGAACTGCTCACTTGGTTGGGAATTCTCGCGAGAGAATGACGGCTTTTTGTCTTGGTCTTTTTTTTTGAAGGTTTATTTTTGGAATCTTTTTTAGTTAACTACGCCTCGCTCGTCTCTAGTCTTATGACGCGATCGTTCACATATATAGTTCCTAATTTCCCACTACAAAGAACTACAGGACAATTAGGTTTTTTTTTTTTTTTCTTGACCCTCGTAGTAGATTAAAAATCCTTATTCTACAGAAGTTCTTCCAGCACCCCTGAGGGAAAAAATGCTACAAAAGAAGCCAAGAAGAATCTGAACAGACCAGCTTTGCTGGGTTTCCCCATTGGCCTAGTGGCAAATGTGCTGATGCAGAAGTGTTCAAAACACCAACCAAAAAGGTAAGATTTTGAGATTATAGGTAGCTGAACACTTGGAGGCTACAGGAATGCTATTAAAAACTCACCCGCATACCAGGAGGTAGTATGTGTAGCCCAGCTCTATGGAGATGATAGTCCTGCTTGAGACTCCATTCCAATTTTAGGCTGAAACTAGACTTTTAGATGAATTGTGAGCCACTACATAGGTACTAGGAACTGAACTTGGGTCCTTGGTAAGAGCAACAAATGCTGCTAAACCATCATAACCTTGGATTTAAAAACAAATATTCTTCTTTGCCTACTCTCTTAGTTCTTCTCTCTCTCTGTATGATACATGTGTATGAAAGAGTGCGGGTATGTGTGCATATGTAGATGTCAATAAAACTTTTTGGGGTTGGGCCTATGAACTGTGGGTTCTGCAGATTAAATTCAAGTCACTAGGCTTGGGAGACGAGTCTCTCTCTCTCTCTCTCTCTCTCTCTCTCACACACACACACACACACACACACACACACACAAATCAGTGAGCTTTCTGTTACTATAACAAATGTCTGAAGTAATCAACTTACAAAGATAAAAATTTAGTTGGGTCATTGTTTGAAGATTTCGGCCTTTTGTCAGTTGGTCTTATTGCTCTGGATCTGTGGCAAGGCAGAACACAATGGCGGCAACTCACATCAATTGGGCATTGAGACACACACCTATAACCCCAGAGCTTAAGAGGCAGAGGCATCAGGGTCAGAGTACAAATCTAGCCTCAGCTACGTGGTGGGTTTGGGGCCATCTGGGACTACAGGACATTATCTCAAAACAAAGCAAAGCAAAACAGAAGAACAGGCCTGAGAAAAAGAGCAGTCAAGTGACCCCAGGTGACTCCTTCGGTGACACACTCCCAGTGACCTGAAGACACTCAGTAGGCATCATCTCCAAAGTCCCAGTACTGAACTTCCGAGGAACATTTCACTTCAAGTAGTAAGTTACCCATATCCTCTCCCTAGGGGTTCTCATGCTTTGATTCTGCTTACTGATGCTATGATTTCTTTTTCCAAAACATCAGCTTTGTTTGATAGCCTCACTATGTACACCAGGCTAGCCCCAAGCAGGTGATCCTCTTGATCCAACCTATGGAATGGTGGGATTGTGAGTATGTACTACCATGCCCAGCTTCCGAAGAGGTTTTCAAAGCTGCAGCAGTCTCCTTTAAGGATAGCATAGAGAAGGCTGAGACAATGCTGGACCTAGAATGCTAGGGTAGCAGTGACATCCTGAAAATGCAAACAGGAAGACAACCCACGTGAGAAAAGTTGTGGTGATATATATTTAACAAAATTAGTCTAGAATATCAAGAGTCAAGCACAGAGCCAACCCGAGAAGGTCTCCTTTAATTCTAGCTTTAGGAATGTGCTAAGAAGGAAGTTAAGAGAACTGGGCAGAGCAAGAGAAGCGGGTTTTCACCTTTCCCAGACACTTTCGTTCCTTCGGCTGAAGACTGAGACTTGCAGTTGAAGGATTCCTGGAGACAGACCTGAGGAGTTGCCTGGGTGGCTGTGGTTGTTTTTCTATCTCTCTGATATTCCAGTTTTCCCCCAATATCTGGCTCTGTGTTTTCATTAAGTACCAAGTAAAATTTATGCAATATTTGGTGCCCAACATGGGGTTCGAACCCATGACCCTGAGATTAAGAGTCTCATGCCCTACCCAAATGAGGTGAGCTAGTCAGGCAGTGAGATTTTACCTTGCTCACCCCACCCCACCTTGTAATGCAGATGCTGACCTGAAATTTCTGAGATCTCTTTACTTCCCTTAAAGGAGAAATCAGAAACAGGCACATGCCTACAATTTCTGTTATGGGGAGGCTGAAGCAGGAGAATTTCTGTAAATTTGAGGCTAGTGTAGGCAACATAGTAAGTGTTAAGTACCAGGTCTGCTAGGAATACATAGAAAGATTCTGGGGTTAGTTGTTGGGTTTGTTTATTTGATTTTTAAGACAGGATTTTTCTTTTAACAGCTAAGGCTGTTTTGGAACTTGTTTTGTAATTCAGGTTGGCCTCAAACTCACAGTGATCAGCCTTCTGAGTGCTGGGATTAAAGGTTTGAGCCAACACGACTGGCTTCCTTTTTCTTTCTTTCTTTCCTTCTTTCTTTTTCTCTTTTCTTTTTTTCTTCAGAGCTGGACCTGAGGACAGAACTTCGGGCCTTAAGCTTGCTAGGCAAGCATGCTCTACCAGCGAGCTAAATTCTTAACCCTCATTTTGATCCTTAACCCTCATTTTGCTTTTAAAGACCAAAGATGGGGGCTGGAGAGATGGCTCAGAGGTTAAGAGCACTGACTGTTCTTCCAGAGGTCCTGAGTTCAATTCCCAGCATCTACATGCAGCTAACAAATGTCTGTAATGCCAAGATCTGACACCTTTATGCAGTTATGCATGCAGGCAAAACACCAATTCACATAAAATAAAAATAGATATTAAAGACCAAGGATGATAGAATGCAAGGTCCCAACATACACATCTCTTTTTAGCCTGCCCTGACAGCCCTCTGAGAGTAAGATTCTTGATATAGCAGAATCCTCAAGACAGAAGAATGTTTTGGGAGCTCCAAGGTAACAAGCGCTAAGATGAACTTAGCCATCCATTTTCCCTGAGAGGCCTCTGCCTATCCTCAACATCTACTGACCACCTTCTCTGCCGTGACCCCACTACACCCCCAAACACCCACACTGTGTATGCAGCTTGTGGATGAGGAAAGCAAAATGGTAGCTAAAGCAACCTTCTTTCTTCATACCTTATCCAGATGAGAACTTCCGGTTTCAGTGGGGACTTGGAAACTAACCACAGTGGACTGGCAGGGCTGGGGTGTGTCTCGGAGATGGAGCTCTTGCCCGGCATGTAGGAGGTCCTGAATTCCATCCCCGTACTTCAGAGCAACAGCACACATACCATCAAACCCGACTTTTTCACTCGGAATCTCACTGTTTGCCTAGGAATGAAATGGGAGCCTCCAACTCAGGGTGGGAAATTCTGTCTCCCCCATTCTCTTCCCAGCCTTGACAAGGCTTTAGCGGGGTTTACTGCCTGCAGAGGGCGTAGGGAGTCGGATAGCAATGTTGTTCTCTAATTTTCCCTCTCCAGGGCCAAGCTAAATTCCAGAAAACCACATACAGTGGGGATTTTTGTTTTCTTTTATCCATCCCCAGGCCCAGTGGCGGCAGGGCTCAAAGAGCAGTCTGTTCTAGGGAGAAGCCGGCGTCTGCCTCTCTCCCAAACCAGCCCTGATCAAATCCCAAGCAGCAGGTCCTTAGATAACATGGCTGAGAAACCCTAAACCAGCCGCTGACTTGCATCAGTGCCCAGCTTCGCTGTCTGGAAATCGAGACTGGCCGCTGAGATGCTGCACTGATTGAGCGTTGAGTGGCACGGCTAGGCTCTCTTACTGGGTTTACAGCCTGAACCAGTGGACCTAGACAAAGAAAGTGTTCAGAAAGTCTGTCCAGGGCTTGAGCGTTGGGACTGTTTCTGTGGTACTTGGCACTTGTACTGGGTTTTAGGACCATTGTCCTTCCCCAGCAAAGCAAAAGGTAGGTTAATGTAGCAGTGAAGCCGTTATTTGTCCAAGGTGCCTACAAAGGTGCTGGCAAGTGAGTGGGTCCAATTGTGTTTGATGAACAATGTAAAAGTCAGAAAAAGAAAAGCAGAAATGGAGCACAGATGTGTTCCTTTCCTTTCTCCTTTTCCTTCTTTCTTTGCTTCTTTCTCCTCTTCTTCTTCCTCCTCCCTTTCCCCCTCCTCTTTCCATTCTGGAATTTGATTACAGGTCTTTGAACACATTAGGCAAGTGCTCATCCACTGTGCTATAGCTTCAGTCTGGACCATTTCTGCTTTACTAGGGAAACTCATCAGGTGAGTGGATTGTCAAGGAGACAGGGACTCCTGTAAATAGAGATTGAACATGATTTCCATTATTATAGAATATTTATTGATGCCAGGCAGACATTGCACACCCCTCTAATCACAGGTGGATCTCTGAGTTCAAGGCCAGTCTGCTCTGTAGAGCGAGTTACAGGGCTGTCTGTCTCAAGAGAAAAAAAAAAAAAAACCATAATTGAATGATTTCTCAACTGGATACTAAAGAGGCATTCGAATCACAGGAAGTAGAAAGCAAGGTCAGATGCCATGCTCTTAATTCTAGCATTTGGAAAGCTAAGGCAGGAGGATCAATGAGCATTGAACTCCAGATGGAGCTACACAGTGAGTTCCAGACCAGTAAGGGCTAAGAGAAAGATCTTGTCCCAAAACAAAACCAGAACAAACAAAAGATGTGCTCAGGTCTAAAGATTTATATCAGTGACAGAATATTTGCTTAGTATATGTGAGAGCACTTAGAGTTTCTTCAAGATGAAAAAATAGAGATAGGAAACATCAGAAGTCCAGTACCCTATAACCTGTTCTGAAAATGCTGGGAACATCCTCAGAGATGCAGAAGGTGGTGCCAGAGAGCTGAAGAGTGCTGAAGAGATGCTGCTCCTGGGTCCATGGTCTGTGCAGCTCTCTAAGGGGAAGTGCAAACTCATGTGTATGTGCAAATTTATGAGAACTAAGCCCAAGAAATACATCCTTGCAGGATAAGAAAAAAGTGTCAGGTTCTCACTGGAAAGTGCTTAAAGGAACGGTGAACCACAAAGCTAGCTGGTAGATATGACTTGGGAACATGCAAGATTCTGCTTAGAGTGATGTGCGTGATTCTTAGAGTTGCCGCTCCTTAGTTTCAGCTTTATGATTCTCCACCATTATCTGTGGATCAGACTGCAGGATGTTGGCAAGAGAGTGTACTTCTGGAGAAAGGTAAGGGGTCTCTTTCAAGTAAGGTTTAGAACTCCCACCACCTCCCAACCCTGCTCGGGATGGGACCCAGGGCTTCAAGCATGCTAGACAAGTGCTCCTCACTGGGTATCACCTGCAGCTCCTTGAGTGGGGTTTAATGACCAGAGAAACAGTAGAGCTATTCTGATCATTTCAGTGTCAACTAAAGAGAAATCAAGACTTTTTCTTGATAAACTTTCAATTGTGATATAAAAATAAAAAATAAAGACAAATCAAAATGACTTTTCTGGAGGATAAGAGTGTAGCTTAGGGATAGAGCTGCTTGTGATGCATGGCCTAAAGACTTAATGTCAATACTCAATCCTAAAAAGATGGAAGAGGGGAAGGAGGAAGAAGAAGAGTGTTTTTTACCTTTACCCTCTGGGCTTCCTAGCAACAAAGCAAACTTAAGTGGAGGAAAATAATTGATATTATTCTATTCAAAAGCATAAGCAAACAAAACTGCATTACCCCCCCTAAAGTGTCTGGTGAATTTCTGGGGAATCCCTTTTACTAATGGAAGGCAGAAAGAAATCATGGTTGTAATGATTTGGAAGCAGGAATTAAGATACAGCTTAGTGGATAGAATGTTTTCCTAGCATGCACAAAGTTGATCCCAAGCAGCACATAAACCAGCCATGGTGGCATACTTGGGTCAAACTCAGTCAACCAAAATGTGGGCATGTAGCTCATTGGTAAAATACTTGACATGTGTGAGGGTCAGAATTTAATCCGTGATGCACAGACTAAGGAACAAGCCTATTAGTAGCACAAACCTATAACCCTAGCATTCCAGGGGCTGAAGCAGAAAGACCTTGAGCCAGCATGTTACAATGTGAGCCTCATTTCAAAATACAAAGCACAAACTGGGCATGGTGGTACATACACCTGTAATCTTAGCATTTGGGAGGTAAAGCAGGAGGGTCAGATGTTCAAGGTCATCCTCGTGTACAAAGGGAATTTGGGGCCAGCTTGAGCTACATGAAATCTTGTCTAAAAAATGATGGGTGTGTAGGGTACATTCTCTCTTTGAAGTGGAAAGGAAGCATGTCCAAGCAATGGATTGCTCAATGGAAAACTTCTCAGCACATACTTCTGCTCTGGGAATACATCCACACCATTTCCTGAATACTGTGCCTAAAATGGGGTAGAGGGTATGGTTAAGTCATGATCTCTCAGTATGTGAATTTCTGAGGATTTCTTCCAGCCCAAACCAAAACTTTATTTTGATTTGAGCATAATATTGTCACCCTTTTTTATTTTCTGTAACTTCCTTTGTCTGATTTCTTTTGTTCCTTCCTTTTTTTTTAAAAAAAAAGTATGGATTTATGCCTGGCAGTGGTGGTGCCTGCCTTTAATCCCAACACTCAGGAGGCAGAGGCAGGTCAATCTCTATGAGTTCCAGGCCAGCCTGGTCTACAGAGTGAGTTCCTGGCCAGTCAGAGCTACAGCACAGAGAAACCCTGTCTTGAAACAACAACAACAACAACAACAACAACAACAACAACAACAACAACAGTATGGATTTATTTGGGTTTTTGATTGTTTTATTGTTGTTTTTTGTTTTAGAGACAGGGTCTCACTATGTAGTCTTGGTTGGTTTGGAACTCACTAAGTAGACTAGGCTAGCTTTGAACTCACAGAAATTTTTTTGCCTTTGCTTCTTGAGTGCAAAGTTTGATAAACTGCCATCATGCTCAGCATCTTTTAACTCTTTATGGCTTAATCTTGCACTTTATTTTCAATGTTGGGGATTGAATGCAGGGCCCACATATGCTGGGAAAATCTTCTGTCTTCAGTCCTTTTCTTCATTGAAAAATAAAATTGAGATATGGTCTTGCTGAGATTGCCAAGGCTGCCTTTGAACTCAGTCTGTAGCCTAGACAGACCTTTAACTTGAGATTCTTCTGTTGTAGACTTCTTACTATCTAGGATTACTGGCCTGCACCACTAGACCTTTTGATCTTGCAAATATTCATCCATGGAGATGGTAGACATTCATCACTTTTCATGTCTAGTATGCAAAACTGTGTAAAGTCACAGACACGGGGCTTCAGCAGAGTTCCTGCTACATATTCCATCACCCAGATAGAATGACCTGACCATACTGGAAAGTAAGAGAAGAAGCCAGGAAGGAAGGTACAATCCTGGTGTGCTGAAGCATGCCTGGGATGCCAGCAGGTGGGCGGGGGCAGGAGGATCGTTTCAGTCCAGGAACTGAGAGACTAGCATGGGTGACATACTGACCCTGCTGCAATTAGCAAGAGCAATGAGTTCAGTGAGGGTTTCTACCTGCTCCTAGAAATGACCCTGTAGAAGCAAACTTTGGAGAATTACTTGTAGAAAATGGACCCAGGAAAATATGGGTGAGAATAAAATTGTCCTCACTAAAGACGCAAGCACGTGGTACTGATGAGAACAAGGAGATCGAGGATGAGGAGCAGAGCATGTCTGAATGAGTTGCAGATGTGCTGAAAGAGAACTCAGAGCTTCCGGGGTGAATTTATTTCTCCAGGGGAACTTCCAATTCCTGGAAGCAGTATATGCAAAGGAGGAATAAAAAGACACTGGGCCTTTGAATTTGGGATATAGTTCAGTATAAAATCATTTGAAAGGTCCTGGGTTCCATCCCCAGAACTACCAAAAAAAAAAAAAGAGTGTACAGGATTCGAAGTTAGAGCTTCTGAATTGGAATCTCATGTGAGATACACACAAGGGGTACAAGTGTTCTCAAGACTCATGGGTTGCCTATACAACATCTAGCATTTACCATTTTGAGCCCATTCTCTCTCTCTCTTTTTAAAGATTTATTTATTTATTTATTATGTATACAGTATACAGAAGAGGGTAACAGATGTCATCAAAGATGGTTGTGAGCCACCATGTTGTTCCTGGGAACTGAACTCAGGACCTCTGGAAGAACAGTCAGTGTTCTTAACCTCTGAGCTATCTCTCCAGCCCAAGTCCATTCTCTTATCTGTAAAATGAACCAATGAAGCCTATTGCTTCTCTATAAATGATTTGCGTAAGTTGAAAGAAAAGAAGGATTCTTTGTCAAGATGAATAGCAGCCTAGCATAGTTACTTACTTAATTTATTTATTTTGGATGATGGGGGGGGTGTTACTATGTAGCTCAGACTGGCTTCAAATCCACTATGTAGCCAAGGAAGACATTAAATTTCTGATTCTTACCTCTGGAGAGCTGGGATTGCAGGTTAGTTTTGTGTAGTACTAGGGACTGAGCCTAGGACTTGGAGATTGCTGGGTTAGCACTCTACCAACTGAGTTACATCCTTAGCCTGGTGCTTAGTGTATCTCTATGTGGTAGAACACTAACTGCTCTGCTCTGCAGGGGCTGGAGCGATGGCTTTGTGATTAAGAACACTGGCTGTTGGTTCCAGGGGACCCCAATTCAATTCCCAAACTCCACGTGGTGGCTAGCAACCATCCGTTGCTCTCTTCTGGCCTCCAAGGTACACACGTGGAGTACATACATGCAGGCAAAGACATTCATATACATAAAGTAAGTCTAAAAGATATTTTTTTAATCGTTCTGCATTAGGCATTGCTTCAATCCTACCAAGAGGTATTTGGGCATCCTTCTCATCCTTTTTTCTTTTTTTTGACAGGGTTTCTCTGTGTGGTTCTGGCTGTCCTCTGTAGACCAGGCTGGCTTTGAATTTGCAGAGATTCACCTGCCTCTGCCTCCTGAGTGCATGTACCACCACCACTCAGCATTATTCATTATCCTTCTCTTCCTTTTTAAAACCATTTTTTTTTTAGAGTTTAGTATACCTAGTGATGAATTTTATTATGCTAGCTACACACACACACACACACACACACACACACACACACCCCTTTCACTGTTTGTTCTTACCTCTCTCCCACACTGGCCCCTCTCCATCACTTATTGCCCCTTTGCTATTCTCCCCCCCCCCCCCCCCCCCCCCCCCCCCCCTCCTTTTTTCCCTCTTTTTTTTTCCCCCCCCCCCCCCCCCCGGTTTTCCTTCTCTGCTTTTATGTCTTATGTGTCCCATCACCTTCTTTTCCCTCCTTCCTCTTATTTTAAGGAGTATTGTTTTGGGGGGGTGGCCTGTGCATGTTTGTGTGTTGTGGGATGATTCTTCTGAATGCTGTGAATATGCATTATTTTCGTTGGCTAATAATAAAGCTGTTTAGCCTATAATCAAGGCAGGATAAAGTTAGGCCGTACGATCAAACTGAGGACTGAGATGAAGGAGGGCGGAGTCAGGACAGACTTGACAGAGCCATCCAAGAAGCGGACCTGTAAAGTCCAGGGCCACATGGCAATATGCAGATTGATAGAAATGGCTTAATTTAAAAGTAAGAGCTAGCTGCGTGGTGGTGGCACATGCCTTTAATCCCAGTACTCCGGAGGCAGAGGCAGATCTCTGTGAGTTTAAGGCCAGTTTGGTCTAGGGCTATTTCACAGAGAAACCTTGTCTTGAATGAATGAATAAATAATAAAAAAGTAAAAGTAAGAGCTAGTTAATAATGAGCCTGAGCTATTGGCTGAGCATTTTGTAATTAATATAAGCTTTTGTATGTTTATTTGGGACTAGGTGAGTTGAGTCGGGACAGAAAAATTCTGCCTCCATTTACATTTTTGTGCACCCAGATGCACTGAAGATCAAACTCAAGGCTTTGTGTATGTTAAACACATCCTCTACTTCTTGAGATACATCCCAGCTCACTCTCTGTTTTCTCTACCCCCAGATCCTTGTGTCTCTGTGCTGACCTTGGCCACTTTAAAACACTCGCCTTGATCTTTCTTTCAAAGCTTCTATAATCAGAAAAGACCTTTCTGTGGCTTGGCTGCCCTGATGCTGAGGTCCTTGACCAACCCAAACCCAGAGAAAGCTCTTCCCAAATGGTACTACAGGTACCAGGATATGAATAATTTTTCCTTCCTGGTGTAGCCTCTGCATTGTGACTAGGTTATGGTAGGCTCAGTGTCAGATGGTAAAGTCACCAAAAAACACTTGAAGAGTTAGTGAGTATCAGGTTGGCCCAGCAATGAAAAGACATGATAAATAATATACTCAGTATACTAGCCTGTGTATGTGGGTCAGCATGAGTAAGCCAGGGGCTAAGGTGTGAATCCGTGGTAGAGCACTTGCCCAGCATACAAAGGAATGTGGAGTAAGCGGGGTACCACAGAGGCATACGCAGCAGGAAGGTAGATAGACAGAAGACAGGAGAGGGGAACCTTAGGAATGTTCTGGTCTCTTTTACTCCACCGCCATCTTTATCAGGGAAGTTATAAGAATGCAACATGGGGTAGGCTTAGGGATGTAGCTTGGGTTCAGCATGCAGAACTTAGTTCTTAGTGACGAAACAAAGCAGAGAAAAAGTGAGATAATGAGGTCATAAGGCTGAGAGATGCAAGATGGTTTCATTCTTCTTCTGGGTTTCCTGGAAATGTATTGCTTAGGACAGGACTTAGACCTTTAAAGTGTCTGATTTTTTTTTTTTTTTTCTACGAAATATCTTTTCTCTTCAATGAGGCAGCATGCTCCCTGTTTCCCATCTCTCCCTGTTCCCACATACAGGTATTTTGAGGTTTTGGTTGAATGAAATGATTGCCAGCTTTCAGGAAAGAATCATAGTAGGGAACAGGCTACCACCCATTTCCTTGATAAAATGCTGTAAGTGACTAAAGCCCAGCAGGGCTCCTATCACTAAAAGAGAGACTTTATAGAGGTCCCAGGGCCCTCCCACCAGGCTCAGGCCAACTTGAACCAGCTGCCCTCCTGCTGTGGGCAAACACACGAATAAGGCTTTAGAACATCACATGGACACTTCCTAGGGATTTCTGTTAGAGAACCACCCTTTAGATTCACCTTTTACTGAAAAACAGTAGAAATGTTGAACAGTAGAAACAGTGAGGAAATACACTCAGTCCTGTAGATTTCTGCCCTAGTACAGCATTTGCATGGCATTGCTTGATTTTAACATGTCCTTCCAACTTTTTTTTTTTGGGGGGAGGCATTTTTATGCTTCTTAGGCTGGTCTCAAATTCAACAATGTAGCCGAGGATGGCTTTGGATTTCAGGTCCTCCTTGTATTGACCTCTGTTCCCTGGGATCCCAGCAATGTGTCATCATGCCCAACTCTATCTGAATTCTTCTGATTTTTTTTTTTTTTTCTCGACAAGAGTAGAAAATTGATTCTCTATCTGCTGGGTGATGTCTGACAATTCACTCTGCCCTTCTGGGTTTTAAACTATCTCATTTAAATCAGATAATACTGCTTTCTCTGCTTAAAGTCAGGGCATTGGAATGCAGAGTGTCTGGAGGACCCTTTCAACCCTGAGTGATTTTTTACCCTCCTTTTCAGTGTGTGTGTGTGAAGTAGAGCCCCAAATTTTATTAAAGGGATTTTAATATAGGCTTAAGTATGAGGGTTGGAAGAAAAAGAGTGACTTGGAAGCAAACAATATTTACCCAACAGTGGTATGGGCTCTTTAAGGAAGAGGTGCCTTTTCTTTTTTTTCTTCTTTTTAAAATATTTTATTTTATTATAAATTATGTGCACATGTGTGTGTCTCTGAGTGGGTATATACATGTGAATGGTGATTGCAGCAGAAGGTGGAAGGGAAAGTTAGACTCACAGGTGAACCCAACTCGGGTCCTGCAGAGAGCACTAAGCTCCCAATGGATGAGCCATCTCTACAGCGATACCCCAGCCCTTTCAGCTCCTTATTTCTTTCATAGTCCTGGGACTGGAACCCAGGGCCTCCTACATGCTGAGCGCATATTGAGTTGCCTCTCTAGTCTGTTTTTTTTTTCTCCTAGTTCTCCAATATTTCTTTCTTTCTTTTCTTTTTTTCTTTTTTCAAAGATTTATTGAGGGGGCTGGAGGGATGGCTCAGCGGTTAAGAGCACTGACTGCTCTTCCAGAGGACCAGGTCAATTCCCAGCACCCATATGGCAGCTCACAATTGTCTGTAGTTCCAGTTCCAGGCAAATAAATAAATAAATAAATAAATAAATAAATAAATAAATAAATAAATTTTAAAGAAAGATTTATTTATTTATTGTCTATATATACAGTGTTCTTCCTGAATGTCTGCCTTCAGAAGAGGGTACCAGATCTCATAGGTGAGCCAGCATGTGGTTGCTGGGAATTGAACTCGGGTCCTCTGAAAGAGCAGTCAGTGCTCTTAACCTCTGAGACATCTCTCCAGCTGTCCAATATTTCTTTCACCCAAAATGGGGGAAACTCCTTGTTAAGGCTTCCCTGGTGTCTTCAGAGTGTAATTCTGGTCAAGGAAGAACCGTGTTTAAATTTGACTTGGAAGACAGAGTTAAGTCTAAGTGCCCATTGGGCTAGAGTCACTTGTGGCAGAGAAAGGCCTTGAGGCCAAAGTCACCCAGGTCGCTCCATTAAAAAATGAGCCTCAACTTCATACCAGTTTCGAAGGAGTACCCCTCCAATGTCTTGCCGGAGACTGGGTTTCCTTCCGTCACAGAATCCACGTCTTAACTTGAATCTTCTTTCATTGCCACATCTGCCTCTTCACACATCCCACACACCCTCCCACATAACCCCAACAGGGTGGCTGCTTCAGGGACCAGCTCTCTGGCTCCACCTCTCGCCAGCCCCGGCCTCTAGGGGGCAGGGCCCACCTGTGCCTGGGGGCGGGGCCGAGGCAGGGGCGGGACAGGTATGGTGTAAGGTAATGCTCGGAGCCAGAGAGAAAGCGCTCTAACTCCAGCGGGCGAGCGCAGTTGCCGTCGGGCACCTAGGAGAGGCTCCTGGGCAGGGTGCAGTGAGCGAGCGAGGAGGGAGGGAGGGAGGTGCAGGGCTTGCAACGAGGAGAGGCGTGGAGTGGACACTTGGGGAGGAGGAGCCGGGCTCTGTGGCCGGAGAGAAACCTGCGAGGCGCCAGCGCAGCCAAGGGACCCCAGCGCTCGGAGCATGAGCGGCCGGTTGCCTGGAAAGCGATCGGGGGAGACTGCTTTCGCGCCACGCTGAGTGGAGGAGCTGGGGCGGGGCGGCGGGTGCGGGGTAGCCCGTGCTTGGGCGGCAGGCCGGGCGCAGAGCCATGGGGAGCCCCCGCGCCGCGCTGCTGATGCTGCTCCTGCGCCCGATCAAGCTGCTGAGGAGGCGCTTCCGGCTGCTGCTGCTGCTCGCCGTGGTATCGGTGGGACTCTGGACTCTGTATCTGGAGCTGGTGGCGTCGGCCCAGGCTGGCGGGAACCCCTTGAATCGCAGTAAGTAGCCCGGGGGGCCAAGGAGGTGGCGGAGGTGGCGGAGGTGGGCGGGCGCTCCAGGGCAAGGATCCACCTCTCGGAGCAGACTCCAGGTGCCAGCGCCGCCCCTCGCTTTCCCAGGGACCCGGGCCGGTGGGGGCTGTCTTGGGTCGCTGATTGTGGCCGGCCCAGGGCAGAGTGGGACCAGGACACTCTCGGGGCTCCCCGAGCACTGGCAGACGTTTGGAGCGCTTTTCACCGTGCGGAACTTGCAGCATCGCAGACAGAGAAACGCGCGGAGAGCGAGCGCGGGCTCCGGGGCTGCGGCGCAACTCGGCCACAATCTGCGGTCGGCGCCGCCCCAACTTTGCCCTCTGCACGCTTGCTGGTGTGTGGTTGGCTCTCTCTTTCTCCTCCGACCGAGCTTTCGGAGGTTCTTTTTGAATCGTACCTTCGAGAGAGCCGCTTGGCCTTCCCTCATCGTGTGCGCCACTGTTTCCAAGTATCCCATCTCCTGAATACGTAGTTCTGCGCTCACCCAGACTGCCTCCTCCAGTGTTTGAAGCCCTTGCAAACCCCACGGGTAGATCCTATCTTTGGATAACTCTCTAGATCCTGTTCAAGACGACCCTGAATGGGTAGAGTCCTACTTATATTTTTATTCCACCAAAGCATTCAAGTTTCTGCTTAGGAAAATGGGAGGAAATGGCCTCCCGCCCCCCATGGATATGATTATTCAATGACTTTCAATATACCTTTGATTGTCCTAACAAACTAAAACGTCATGTGGTAGCCATAAAGGAGTAGAGAAGTTTGCAGAAGGGTCAGGTGCCCTTCTATAGCCTAAAGAGGAAGTTCTCATTTATCTTCTCCCTGGGTTTCACTTTCCTGTTTTAAGAATCTGAAAGAACACCCTCCTGATAGATACTTTGGTCAACAGCTTTACCCTTGGCTGGATGTGCACTTTTTGTGACCCAGAAGAAGAAATTCTTGTCTCAGTAACTAAGCTGGGTCGGTTTGGAAACATATAGCAATGGACAATTCTGACTGTGAGCTAGGAGACTGGATGTCTAAGAGATCAAGCTACTGTTTGTAGCTGGACATCAAGAGGAAAAGCGGGATTTAGCCTACATGATTTCTAGGGTGTGTCTCAGTTGGACTAAGAGACTGTGTGACCTTGTCCACTTTCTGAGGTGAGAGCCTGGCACCTGGGGAAGAGGGCGCACTCAGCCACAAGCACGTGGCTCTAATAGAATTCTTCCTTCTCTCGACCCCAGTCTTCCTCTTCAGGTTTTGATTTTTGTAGATGCCTTTACCCTATGGCCACCCATGCAGGTGGCTGAGCTTTCTGGGAGTGTATACAGGTAGGAGGCTTGAATTCATCTCCTCCTTGGAACACCCTTTGCTCAAATAGTTAGTGGACTGCTTTATATAAATTGTCAGGAAGGCAATCGCTTCGTGATGCTGAAGCCAGTGGTTGCCGTCCCTTCTTCTCAGGGGTACTTCTTATCCAAGACCAGGCCCAGCTGCCCATATACGCTTGCGCTCTGGATCTTGTTGGCTTCCTCATACCGGTCTCTGAATCTGCCCTTTCTCTCCTTGGTGGATCTGACTTGTACATTTTTTAAATTTTTATTTAAAAAAATTATTTCTTTTTCCAAATGACCCTTCTCCAGAAATATGTTCCCAGTTTCTTATGCCAGAATTGACTTAGTGCTCCTTGTGGTTTTTTTTTTTTTTTTTTTTCTTTTCGAGACAGCCATTCACTCTGCAGCCCACGCTAATCTACAGTTGTTTTGCAGACTGGGCTTGATTTCAAGATCTTCCCGCCTCAGTCTCCCGACTGCTGATTGTGGCTGTGTGCCACATAGCTGTCTTCCTCCTTGTGATTCCTTTCTTTCTTTCTTTCTTTCTTTCTTCCTTCCCCCCTTCCTTTGTTTTTTTTTTTTTTTTTAAACTTTTTTTATTTATTTATTTGCCTTGGTGTTTGCCTGGAACTGGAACTATAGACAGTTGTTAGCTGTCATGTGGGTGCTGGGAATCGAACCCGGGTCCTCTGGAAGAGCAGACAGTGCTCTTAACCACTGAGCCATCTCTCCAGCCCCCCCTTTGTTTGTTTTTTGAGACAGGGTTTCTCTATGTGGTCCTGACTGTCCTGGAACTCACTGTAGACCAGACTGGCAACTCACAGAGATCCACCTACTTCTGCCTCCCAAGAGCTAAATTAAAGTGGGACACCATGCGGGGGTCCTCCTTGTGATTTCTGATGAGAGCCCAAGCCTGCGCACTGAGGTCACAGTTTCCTCTAAAGCCCACCCTCTGTGACGTGTGTCCTACTTCTGCCTCGCTTTCCTTATGGAGTGAGATTTGGAGGATGGCTGTACCGGTTCCTGTTCCCCAATCTTTGTTGTTGTTGTTGTTGTTGTTGTTGTTGTTAAGAAGCCCAGATGTTCTGCTTCAAAATTCCCTCTTGTGCTGTGCCTTACTCTTAGCTCAGAGCTGTTCCTCTGGGGAAGGAGTAGGGAATTGGGAATGGAGAAGTAGCAAAGGTCTTAGTAGTGTCCCCCCTCTGCACCCTGCAAACCAACAGCTTCCCGAATAGTAAAGCTGCCCCTCCCAGCTGTACCCAGGACTTGACCACAGCAACCAGAGCCCCGACTTAGCCCTGTTTCCCAATGAGCCACGCTACCACTTTCTAGCAGTCTCTGCCAACTCAGTCCACCACCACCCACCTAACTGTCATCTGTGAAGCTGGCCTCCATTGCCCAGAACCTGTCATTTGCTCATCCCTGTGTGAGGGTATATTGGTTTAGCACTGGAAAAGTGTATAGAGAATGGCAGTCACAAACTCTAGGGTGGCAAAGTAATGACAGAGGATCATACTTCCTGCTTCATTTTCACAAAATAACACAGTAGTTCAAGATATAGATGGTGTGCAATTTGGGCTCCATATGCAGAAAAAGACATAACCATGCTTGGGATAGCTTTAAAAGAAAACAACTAAAATTATTAAGAAATAGAAAAGGGTTTCTTGGTCAAAGTAATTACAACTATTTACTCAGTCATATCTGTTTAATACATAGCACAAAAAAAAGCCCTGTGCGAAGTCATTTAGAAATAATGACCAGAATATGATATCTTACTGAGGTTTGCTATTGCTGTGATGAAACACCATGACCAAAAGCAAATTGGGGAGGAAAGAGCTTGTTTGGCTTATATGTCCACACCTTATAGTCTGAAGGAAGTTTTCCACATCACTGAAGGAAGTCTGGACAGGAATCTGGAGGCAGGAGCTGATGCCAAGGCTTTGGAGGGTGCTACTTACTGGCTTGCTTCAGATGGCTTATTCAATCTTTCTTCCCTCCCTCCCTCCCTCCCTCCCTCCTTCCCTCCCTCCTGTTCATTGGTGTTTTGCCTGCATATAAGTTTGTGTGAGAGTGTCAGAAACCCTGGAACTGGAGTTACAGACAGGTGTGAGTTGCTGAGTGGCTGCTGGGAATTGAATCTGGGTGCTCTGGAAGAGCAGCCAGTGTTCTTAACCACTGAGCTATCTCTCTAGCCTCCAGACTGCTTTCTTATACATCTCAGGACCACTAGCCCAGGGATAGCATCGCCCTCAATGGGCTGGGTCCTTCCACATCAATCACTGATTAAGAAAATGCCCTATAGGCCTGCCTACAGCCTGATCTGATGGGGGCATTTTCTCAATTGAGGCTCCCTCCATTCTGATGAATCTAACTTGTGCTCAATTGACATAAAGCTAGCGAGCACATAATGGGTTGCTTTGTTCTATAGCTTTCCATCTAGGAGTGGAACAAGGTGTTGACATGAAAAAAATCAGTTTGGGCAGTGATAGTACATACCTTTAATCCCAGCATTTAGGAGGCAGAGGCAGGCAGATCTCTGAGTTCCAGGCCAGCCTGGTCTACAGAGTGAGTTCCAGGACAGGCAGAACTACATAGAGAAACCCTGTCTAGAAAATACTCATTAAAATTTCCAAAAGTAAAAAGTAGATGTTGCTGTGATAATTCTGAAAATGGGACACAGCTTTCAAATGATGCCTAAGAGGTGACGGGTGACTCATTTACAGAGATGGTGAAGAGCAGGTTAAATTCCGATGAGTGGGTAAGAGCCCTTGCTGCCCTTGGAGAGGACTGAGGTTTGGTCCCCGGGATCAACACAGTGCCTCACAATGATTTTAATTTCAGTACACAGGATCCAATGTCCTCTTTTGTCCTCTACCAGCACAGCACACACATGGTGATGAAGTGTGGCTGAGGCTATAGCTCTGTTGGTAATGCTTGCCTAGTGTGTGGGAAGCTCTGGGCCTTATCCTCAAGACCATATAGAGCTGGATATGTTGTATACCTCAGTCACAACACCCTGGGGTGGAGACACAAGGATCATAAAAGAAGATCCTGATGGAGGACAGAAAAAAGATCACTCACAGGCAACAAAGACCAGAAGCCGAGGAAAAGTTAGTATTTGGAAATATTGAACAGCCGAGTGTGGTGAAACAGAACATATGCAGGAAAATGAAGGATGAGGCTCAGCTGTGAAGACTCCTGGACTGAGCTATATCCCAGCTCTTGTGGGAGACTTTGAATAAAAGGAAAACATGGCATCTAGTTCAGTGAAAGCAGAAAAGCAAGTATGGGTTTTGGGGCAGCATAACATTGCGGTGTGGAACAGGCTAGGGCCAGAGTAGATCTTTTTAAATGATACTCTCAGGATGGGTAGTGCTGTTAGAATAGGGTCTTGTGAGCTCTTTGCTGTACCCCATAAATCCTTAAATTGCTGGATGGTAAAAGCTGCTCTGGGGTGTGCCGTTGCTGTGGTGGTGTACTCAGAGGACCCAAGGTGACTGTTGTATTCAGATGTACACATGAGCATTTCAGCTATGTTGATGTGTAGTGGACAAATATCAGCCCTAGGAGCAGACTGTTCAGGGTTCTCTGGGTAGGCTTTAGCAGGTTATATCCATTTATTGGTTCTCTGGGTAGGCTTTAGCAGGTTATATCCATTTATTCATATTGAAGCTGGTCAGGTTCTGCCAGAAGGCAGAGGTTTTGCATTAAAATGCTTTCTAGGTTACAGTTGGGGTCAACTTGGTGTCAGAGACAATAGATGACATTTGATACAAAACCAGCACAGAGAGATATAGCACAGAGTGTCCATAGTGTATACTGGTTTTATTTCAGAGTTGGCCTGGCATGTTCCTTCCTAAGTACCAGGTTTATCTGAACACTAAAGCCTTCTCAAGCCTAGGAAACTAATTGTCTTTTGATGTCTTTAAGGTCTGCCCTACATTTCCAGTTGGTCCTTATCATTTTGATTGTCTTGAGTAGATGAAGGGAGGCAGACCCACCAATGTCAGACAGACAAATTGCTCCCATATCACCACAGCCATTCCTATTTGAAAGGATACAAACTTCTCTTACCAGAGGTAACCCAGGGCAGAGCTGTAACCTGAGAAGGGTGCTTGGCAGGGAGATGCAAATGAGGCAGATGTGTGGGCAGAGGAGGGATAGAATAGCTTGGAGAGCATCCTTACCTCCTAGTACAGCACAGGGCAGCTCTTGCTGTTTGCCACACTGTTCTTTCCCAAGAATCCACTGGCTCTTTTTCTTGTGTCCTGCTTGTCCCTCTGGACCTTGGCATTTGTTATATCACTTGGCTGCTGTGGGCCCCTTCAAATTAGTATTCAGTTCTGGGCACAGACTAGGTACTCTTGGGACTCACCTAAACACTTCTAGTCACCATTGGGCAGTTGTATATTTGAAAGCACCTGATCATTTCTATTAGCAGACACTAATTTATCAGTGACTAATACAAAAATCAAACCGAGGAATTCTTGCCTTGTGTACCATCATACATATAATCTCCAACGCCTTTGAATATGAATGTCAAAGATAAGAACTGGGCAGTCTGCAGTTAAGAGCACAGTCTTCTTGCAGAGGCCCTGAGTTTGGTTCCTAGTACCATCATTGGACACCTCACAATGCCTGTAACTCCAGCTCCAGGGGATCAGAGCCTCGTGGGCACCTGGACTGACGTGCACATACACAGACCTGTACACATAATTGAACATAAAAGAATTGCTGGGCAGTCGTGGACCACACCTTTAATCCCTGCACTGGGGAGGCAGAGGCAGGTGGATCTCTGAGTTTGACATCAGTCTGGTCTACAAAGAGCTTCAGGACAGCCAGGGCTACACAGAGAGACCCTGTCTTGAAAAAGAAAAACAAAACAAAACAAACAAACAAACAAACAAAAACCCCACAAAACAAAATAAAACAAAAATAATAATAAAAGAGACACCACTTGCCTGTGTTTTCTAGCAAACAAAACAAACAAACAAACAAAAACCCCACAAAACAAAATAAAACAAAAATAATAATAAAAGACACCACTTGCCTGTGTTTTCTAGCAGGCAAGTGGTGTCTGACTAGAGGAGACTGCCCTTATTTTTTCTGTCCCTTACCTGGATTCCTCATTTCTGTCCTAATGAAGGCAGTGGTATCTTGGCAAGACATCCCCAGCTTCATCCTGTTTTCCACCCAGGGA
>PVIH01000268.1:259788-404219 GCA_004025045.1 Sigmodon hispidus
GAAGTTGGTTGTCAACTTGACACCTGGGAAGAGGGTCCCTCAATCCAGGAATTGCTTCTGCTGGCTTCCAGCAGCCATGCCTGTGGGGAAGGTTCTTCTGATTGAAGCAGGGAGAGGTGGTGAGCCTGGGCTCTCTAAGAAAGGTAGATAAGCAAACCAGAGGAGTCGAGCCTCCAACCTCTGCCTCCAGGTTCCTGCCCTGGCTTCCCTGCATGATGGACTGTGACCTGTTGTTTTGGGCCATAGTGTTTATCTTATCAACAGAAAAGTGACCAGGAAAGGAAGGAAGGGCTTATTTGGGCTAGTGATTTGGGGACAGTACATCATGCTCTGGAAAGCATGGTGACAAGGCCATGGAGACAATTAGTCACTTTGTGTTCCCACTCTAGAAACAGAGAGTGATGGATGCTGGTTCTCCGCTTGCCTTCTCCTTTTCGTTCATTTTTGGACCCCTAGGCATGAGATAGGGCTACTCATAGTTACTTGGGCCTGTTTTCCTCCAGTCAACCTTTCTGGAAACACTGTCATACCATGCACAGTATGTGTCCACAGTGACTTTAAATTCAGTCAAATTGACCTTGAAGATTAACCATTCAAATGAGGCAATAAAACCATATAAATATTGAAAGCTTTAGCTTCATCCTCTTTGGGAGTGGGTTTAGAACTCTTCTATGTCACTTAGGAGCTGAGGGGACAGCCATCTTTTTTTTTTTTTTAAATGTTGTGATTATAATCTCGAAGACTCAATTGCTTAACCTCTTAGTGGTGACTGTTAGCCCAGGCCCTCTGGTTGAGGTCACTTCTAATGTGGTCTCAATATAAGCAGTTGTCTTGAAGATTAAAGGTCGCTTTCTGCTGAAATCCCCTTACAAATACCTTGATCCACCCTTCCCAACTTGTCTGCCAACAAGAGTTTACAGAGATATGTGGCACTGCTCTCTCTCTCTCTCTCTCTCTCTCTCTCTCTCTCTCTCACACACACACACACACACACACACACACACACACACACACACACCCTCCTTATACAGCTAATCTGGTGCTCTGGCCACTCCTGGGTCCAAGACTGGCACAGGAAGTGAGGACCTTGAGAACTTCCTAAAGAACCAGAGACAAAGCCCAGCACTTGTTCTCAGTTCTTGGGTCTCCTTTCTTCCAGTTTTGGCTAAGTGGGAAAGGGAACTGGAGATGGGAAAACAGCCCCGTGAATGGCTTTCTGTAGGAGTTGAAGATGTTACAAGGGACAGAACTGAGGGCAAGAACCCAAAAGGACCCAAGGGGGATAATTTTGTTCTTTATCCATTCTAGTGACTTTTTTTTGTCTATACATTTTATGTGATTTTACTTCAACAATTTTAGATCCCTTAAAAATGCTATATTGGGGGCTGGAGAGATGGCTCAGAGGTTAAGAGTGCTGATTGCTCCTCCAGAGGTCCTGAGTTTGATTCCCAGCAACCACATGGTGGCTCACAGCCATCTATGATGAAATCTGACCCTTTTCTGTGCACTGTATACATAATAAATAAATAATTAAAAAATGCTATATTAATTGTATGCCTTTGACAATTGTAAACAAGTTTATAATCTAATATTGTTGACTGCCTCCCAATCTAAGGGGCCTGTATCTGCTGTTTTGATTGTCATACCATATGTTTTGGTCCTTGGAGATTTCTTTTCATTATGAAGGGCTTAGCTGTGTCCTTAAAAAGAAGCTAGTCATATTGTCTGCAGTACTTGTAAACATTTTGGTATATTTTTCCAAAGAAGTCCTTTGGCTTAAGTGCCCTTTTAAGAGTCTTTTGTTTTGTGTGTTTTAAGGCAGAGTTTCTCAGTGTAGCCCTGACCTGGTCACTCTCTGGCCTCACATTCCCAGATCCATCTGTTTCTACCCCGAGTGTTGAGACTAGAGGTGTATGCTACCACCATTACCCATCAAGATTTACTTTTACTAATTTTTTTGTATGTGTGTGCCTGTGTGTCCATGTGAGTGCAGGTGCCTATGGAAGGCAGATGATGGCTTCAGGTCCCCTGAGCGGGACTTGCATGTGGTTGTAAGCTGTCTGATGTGGGTGCTGGGAACCAAATGAGGGTCTTTGTGAGTATTGAGTCACCTCACTCAACTTTAGCTTGAGCCTCCAAGTTCTCCTACTGATCATATGTGCTGGTGAATACGTTCACGTGCATCTGTGTGTGTGTGTGTGTGTGTGTATGCATGTGCATGTGTGTCCGCATGCGTGCATGTAGAGGTGAGTATTTCTGTGGAAGGCAGATAGCATTACCTAAGTGTCTGTTGAGAGAACCGACTTGTTGAGTTGAGCGGTTGGGGAGCTTGTTGCATAGAAGTTTACCTGGGGTGAGGAGATGAAGCTGAGCAGCCTTATGTGAGGTCTCTCGATGCCACTCTGCAGAGTTCAGACTTGGCATGGTCAGACCCTGTCTCCAATGAACGAACGAATGAAAGGAAATGACCTCCTTAACTCTTTCTATAGTGATTCTAAGGGTAGGCAGTGTCTATCTTGAAAGGGAGGCAGACAAAGCTGAATCATTTCAAAGAAAGATGTGGTAGAGTTGATGTAGTAAAGAAGAATATGAAGTTATAGGTTTCAGACAAGATTCCCTGGCTCTATTCTGTCGTGATCATTTTTATTAAGGGATGCTGTGTCAATCCAATATCTCTAAAGTGTTTCATGAGAAGGAAGCACTTCATTTCTTCTTATATCTTCATCTCTGGGACTTGGGTACCACACTGGTCCTGGAGAACAGTGTTCAGGGATCAGGAGACAAATCAGCATTCAGCAGATACTTCCTGTGACGAGCACCTGTGAAATACCAGGCAGTGTCCTCGGCATCGGGAGCATAGTATGGCTAATGAAACTCAAAGGGTGCCCAGAGTGACTGCTAGAGGTAAGAGAAGGGGGTTACCCAAGAGGTGACATTCTGAAAGGTGTCTTAGCAGTACAGTACAGGGTACAATTAAGCACCTGATGGATGTCAGTGACTCAGACAGTGAGACCCTGACAGAAGATGGAAAAAGAACAAAATCGAGGCTGATTTCCAGTGTCTCCTTTCTACCCTGCCTGCCGTCCTTGGAGCTTTGCTCTTTTATCTCCGGGCAGGAAGAACCAGCCACTGCCTCTGAGTTCTCTGCTCAAGGTTATTCTGGGCCTGGAGAGAGACCCATAGTAGTGTAAACCTGGATCCCAAGCAGGTATGGGTGGGGTTGGATCCTTCCTCTCCCACTGAAAGCCTGGCTGGAATTAACCTCTGCTCCCCATTCCCTCATAGCATTTTTTTTTTTATACCTCCATTAGTACACTTATCAAAGTCTGCTTGCTTCAGAGTTATTTCTGTCTGCGTTTGTCTTCCCCCAAGAGATTGTGAATTTCTAGAGTGCTGGACTTAGGCATTGCTCTCCCCCCCCCCCATTTAGCTCCCAGAGATTTTTAACACTTTGTGGATTGTGCATACCTGTTAAGAATCTCATGGAGAGAACTGGAGAGATGGCTCAGCGGTTAAGAACACTGACTGCTCTTCCAGAGGACCTGAGTTTGATCCCAGCATCCACATGGCAGCTAACAACTGTCTGTAGTTCCAAGATCTGACACCCTTACACAGTTACACATGCAGACAAAACATCAATTCATATAAAGTAAAAATAAATATTAAAAAAAGAATCTCATGGAGAAACTGTAGGCCCTTCTTCCATCCCTTAAATATTTCACATACTATCTTTGGGAGTTACTCAGTCTCCTGTCTCCTTATCCTGGAATCCTGAGTCAGTAATTCCTAAGTATTTCAATGCTTGGTAAATACTCAGGGTCTGATTTTTGGAAACTTTCTGCCAATTAAATCCCCTTAGTTGCAGAGATTGGATATTAGGTAGTAGCAAGGAAGCCAAAAAGAGCACGCCTGCGGGGCTGGAGAGATGGCTCAGTGGTTAAGAGCACCATCTGCTCTTCCAGAGGACCCGGGTTCGATTCCTAGCACCCACATGGCAGCTAACATCTGTCTGTAGTTCCAGTTCCAGGCAAAACACCAAGGCAAATAAATAAATAAAGTTTAAAAAAAAAAAAAAAGAGCACGCCTGCATAGGAGCGTATAAATTGGATGTGCTCATCCAGAGGGCAGTGCTATTCAGAGTGCCATGGCTCTCACATCTTCGCCATTATTTATGCTGTGCTCTGTTGTCATTTCATTCCTCTGCTTGCTTTTCAAATTCTGCCCACCCTTTGATTCCATCTCCTATCTGAACCTTCTTTGACTATTTCAGAATTAGCTGACCTAGCCTCCCTGGAGCTTTGCTGCGGTTATGTGAAGATAGTCATCTTGGTCTATCTCCTGAACTGACAGCCTGAGAGACTCCTGGGTATCTAGTTAGGGCAGCTCACCGCACTGCTCTGTAAGTGTTCATGGAGTACCTGAAGAGGCAGGTGGTCACCTTAGATTTGAGCTGGGGTAGTTCACGATTCCTCTGAGGTTGCCATGATGTCACTCATACCACATGCTATTATTATGTAATAGTTCCCCACCTTCCAGAGAGAGATGTAGTTCAAGCTGGTCTTTAAACTTACTATATAGTTGATGATGACTTTAACTTCTGATCTTTCTGTCTCCAATTTCCAAGTATTGGGGTTGCAAGCATGTACCACCCAGAGCTTTGCACATGATAGGCAAGTACTTTAGCAACCAACTCAGATACATCTTCAGCCCTGTGGTGGGTTTTAAATCCTGTCTGTGTCTCTTTTGATTGGTTTCAAGGCACTGTCTCTAATATATCATAAGGACACTTAGATATCTTAGAGACTAAAGTTTTGACATGACTGATATCTACATTTTTATTCTAGATCCATGGTAGACATCCACAGGAGAACATGAAATCCTTTGACTCAGCCTCTATGCAATCTGAGAATCAATATGGTTCACCAAGTCATTGCTACAACTGATCTAAGTTACTCTTTAAAATGGAATCTGTTTGCCCAACTTCAGGACTTTAACAATGAAAACTTTAAGGCCTACAGGTTTTTAATTAACTTGTGTAGATAGCAGGACTGGGCTCTGGACTCCTGACACATTTTTTCACATATGCCAATTACCAACTATCATTCTACCATCTCATTTATTCCCTTTTCTTTGCTGATGCTTTTTTCTTCCTCCTTTAAATCAACAGTTCTCAGTCCATGAGTCACAACCCATTTGGGAGTTGAACAACCCTTTCACAGGGGTCTCTAAAGACCACTGGAAAATATAGATATTTACATTATGATTCACAAAGTAGCAACACTACAGTTATGAAGTAACAATGGAAATAATTTTATGGTTACCATAGTATGAGGTACTGTATTAAGGGGTCCCAGCATTAGGAAGGTTGAGAGCCACTGACTTGATTAATAATTTATTTTCTCAGTGCTGGGGATGGAACCCAGTGTACCAGGCAAGTACTCTACCATTGAGCAACACCTTCAGCCTGTGTTTATCTTTTATTACCAGTGAAGCAGCTAAAGTCATTGCCACTTAGCTGTGGGTAGATCATGTTTCTTTTTTTCTTTTTTTTTTTTTTCTTTTTTTTTTAAACTTTATTTATTTATTTGCCTTGGTGTTTGCCTGGAACTGGAACTACATACAGTTGTTAGCTGCCATGTGGGTGCTGGGAATTGAACCAGGGTCCTCTGGAAGAGCAGATGGTGCTCTTAACCGCTGAGCCATCTCTCCAGCCCCCTAGATCATGTTTCTATGTCAACTACTGTTAGTGGTAATCTGTGGCTTTCCTGAACTTCTTTTGTGACACCTGCTGTGATATTAGATTAAGAGTAGCCTGCAAAGATGTTCTTATTGATGTTAAATTCTCACATTGCAAGGAGCAGGTCAAGACTTGACATTCTCCATCTAACAGATTCCTATGCGCTAGGCTCCTGCCCTGAGAACAGGGCCCTGTTCTGTGCCAGGCTCCTCCTTGCTGCCTCTTCTCTTCTCGACATAATCTCCTCTCCTTTGAAAGTTTTTTTTTTTAATCATTATTTGTGTGTGTGTGTGTGTGCACATGCCACAGCATACATGTAGAGATCAGAGGACAACTTAGGAGTTGATTCTCTCCACCATGTGGTCCTGGGGATTAAATTTGGGTCGTCAATTTGGGTGGTAGATGCCTTTACCTGCTCAGCCACATCACTGGCTCTTAAACTGGACGTTAATGGCAGCTGTGTGCATTTGTCACATGTCACTGTAGTGGATCCTGCAGTCTGTATCAAGCAGTAATAAAATGGGACTTATGTTCAGAGCTGACTTAAATAAACTATGCACTTGTTATCCCAGCAACTAGGGAAGCTGAGGCAGAAGAATGGCCAGCTGAAGGCTTGCACTGGGCACAAAGTGAATTTAAGGCTAGCCTAGGTAACATAAGGAGACCCTGTACCAAAATAAAAGTTAAGGCGGGGGGAGACACTGGATATAGTTCAGTGATAAAGCACTTGCTTGGCATGAGACTCTAGTCTCACCTCCCAGCCCCCCAAAAGAAAAGGGGTGTGTGTGTGTGTGTGTGTGTGTGTGTGTGTGTGTGTGAGAGAGAGAGAGAGAGAGAGAGAGAGAGAGAGAGAGAGAGAGAGACCAGGAAAGCACATAACTCATAAATCTTTTCTCTTTCCAGAACATAGTAGAACTGGGCATCAGGGGATAGATTTTCAGTCTTCTGATATGAACTGGCTGTACATCTTTCAGTAAGTCAATTCTGCACTTCGATGTCTGGGGCTCAGTCTCTCTTTGTCAACACAGAGCTCTGACTGTGATTCCTGGTCTTATCTAATTCTAACATTGTCCTCAGAGAAATGGTGCTTGTGTCAGCTTTCAGTATCCTCAGTTGAATGTGGCCAAAGAAGGATTAGCAAAAAGGAGACTGGAAAAGATGCCTGGGTTCAAATCCTGGCTCCTTATAGCCATTAGCTCTGTAAACTTGTCTTACTCAAGTGAGATCGAAGGCTGGACTGAGACCTGCTCCTGTCCCCGAGACAGCTGCTGTCTTTCTCCTTGACCTTTTCCTCTAGGGATGGAAGGGTTGACCCCATATGTGGGGGCTCTGAGGAAGGCTAAAGGTGGTGAGCTTTAGATAAAGAGGCTTAGTGACTTGGGAGGCATTTCCATAGTCCTGGTCACTATTGTCATCAATCTCATAGCCCTCCCCGAAACTTCAGGGCTATAGATTGGACTGGGCCCTACCCTAGGGCCTCTCCCTCTATGTCTTTCTGCTTGCTGGCCAGCCATCACATAAACACTGCTGTGTGCCCAGCTCAGGAGTGGGCTGACTTCTGTTCAGGGACTGGCTGAGGAATTGCCCACTAATTTTGGCAGTTCCTGCCACAAGCTTGACCAGGCCATTAGAGGTGAGGGAATTAGATGTGGAGTTAGTGAGTCATGGGTGCAGCCATGGGGAGGAAGCCTTTGGCAGAGGTGCCCATTTAGGAAACCAGTTTCTCTTGCTACTCATGGGGAGTAGCAGTTCTGGGTTCTTCTAGGCTTGCTCACTTAGGTAGCTGTTCTGATGAGCATCCCTGTGGTGATCTGTTTAACTATAATAAGGATCCTGACCCTGGCACATTTCAAATGTTCAGCAGGCTTCTTTTCCATTGGCTGCAGTGCCTGGGGTCCAGAATAGGGTAGGGCCAACAGTAACACACCCGTAAAGATGCAGAAGAAGAACGGCAACAGAACTGCCAAACTCCAGGTGGCCTCATCTCTTGATGACTGTGGTGGAGGGTGGGAGGTTGCTTTGTGTGCCTTTTCCTAACCCCTCGTTGTCCTGGGCAGGGCAAACAAGTTCCCAGTCATTACCTCACCGCAGGGCCCTGTTTGCCAGAGCTCAGAGGAGGAACTGCCTGGGTGGAGAGCTCCAGGCTAATTTTAGACTTGGAGACTCCTAGGCAGCTGGCTGGGACAACTGGGATCTAACTCCCAGCAGGGAGCCGGGCATATGTCTCTACAGGTCTGCTTAGGGGGGCACATTCCTGTCTCAGCCTCTGTTGCAGAGGAAGCCTTAGGTAGGTTCCTGTGTACCAAAGGTAGGGCCCAGGAACTTTCTCCAATCTTCTTTTTAGTTGTGTTAAGATATTTCCAGTCTTCTCAGTGTTGCTAAATAGAACTTCCCCTATAATCAAATGAACAGCCACTCTAAGTGCCACCACAGAACTTACATCCAACAATGAATAGAGGTAGAGGCCGGAATACATGGCTGAGCACTGGGCTGAGCTCCTGGTCCAGCTGATAGTGGGGGAGGAGAGTCTATATGAGCAGGAGATAGGGATTATGAGGAAAATTCTACAGTGATGGCTGGCTGGAGCTCTGGGGAACTCACTGAATCAAGAACAGCCACCTGGGAACCATCTGGAAAAGGAATTAAGCCCTCCAAGGATAGGCAACTGTCCACTGACATAGACAATATGTGGAGCCTCAAGAGGAGGGATCAGACTGTGTTTCTGTGCATGGACTGGCACCTTGGAGCCCATTCCCTCCAGAAGAACACCTAACCCAGTCTTGACATTAGGATGAGAAAATCGGACATGCCTGGAGTGGATGCTGAGCTAATCCACCTTGGGACCTCCTGCCCTTTTTGGGGAGGGAGTGGGGAGGAAGGAGGCTGAAGACTGACCAGGAGAAGGGGGAGGGAGTTGGAACAAGGGGATACATAAATAAAAAAAAGACTTTATTCTATTAAAAAAAAGAAAAGAAAAGATATTTTCAGCCTTCTCATGCTGTGTCTAAGTGGCTTTGGAGACTATAGATTTCCCATATAGCATCCCAAAGTGTGGGTCTTTGAGACTTTGAAATTGGGCAGGAGGGGACATGAAATCCAGGTTCCCACTCATTACTGACTTGAGAATCTAATTTTGTATTTTTCATTTTTTTCCTAATGACACATATAGTAAATGACAGAGAAAAAGATTGAGTCACACCTAGGGGTAAAGAGGTGAGAGTCTCTGTTGGCTATAGCCAGCTCCTTACTGCTGCTCCCCCAGGATTTACTCATGGTATTTTGCTATCCATCTGAGGGTCTCCAGTGAGCTGAGCACTGTGGCGGGGAAATTTCAGTGTTGTTCTCTGGTATTGATTGTCTCATCAACTCCCATCCCAGAGAACACTGGACAGGAAGTCAGAAAGATAGAGCCTCTTCATTTTTTGTTCCGTTTTTATTTGATTTTTCAGCATAGGGTCTCTTTATGTAGCTCTGGTTCTTCTAGGACTTGCTCTGTAGACCAGGCTGGCCTGGGGACTCTGAGATTCCCCCTAGCTCGCTGCAAAGCCCTGGGCTCAGGCAAGGCTCCTGTCTCAGATGTCCAAGTACTGGGACTGCTGTCTCCCACATGTAGTGTATGCACGTGGCAGTTTATTATTCTGCAGATACAAAGATCAAAAATAGATGTTGGCAATGGCTGAGTGCCAGTCTAGCATGTATGAACCCCAGGTTGATTTCCAGCACTGTGAACAGAATAAAATTGAACAAGAATCCTCCAGAAAGTAGAGTGTGGGGAGAGGGTTGAGAACTGGAGGAGATGCAGCTACAGAGGAATGTTGTCTGGTTCATAAGCAGAGGGTAAGCATCCTGATGTTATCCTGTCAGCCGTCTCGCTTTAGTCCTTCCCATGTATTTCTTTGTAAAAGTAATTGAAAATCTGAGGAACTTTGCAGGTTGGAGAAAGTGGTATGTTTAGGTGAGGAGGAGACCTAAGCGGGGAGAAGAATCATAAATCAGCCGGCAGGGCAAGGTAGAGCTGTAATTCTAAGACTCCACTTATGCGTGCTTGATACATGGTCTCGATGACCCTGTGGGGACAGAAACTGTTCTGTTCCCAGAGGACAAAAACCTAAGTTCACAAAGGTCACTCATCTTGTTTAGGGTGTCACAGCAAATTGTCTGTGCTGTCCACCATGACTGCTTCCCTGATGGAGGGAAGTGAGGTGACCTCGTGGGCTGGCTGGGGGCGGGGGCAGGGAGCAGCTGGGCTGAAGGAAGAATTCCCACCTCTCCAGGCATGCTTCTCTACTTACAAGATGGAGCTGTATTTCATTTGTCAATAATTTCTTAAAAGTTATTCCTAACTTCAAAAATTATACAAGGAAGAAGAGTAGAGAAGACTATTTAAAGCTTTGGATCCTGTGTCCATGAAACTTCAAAGGCAAAGAAGAAATGTCCTGTCTCGGATAACTGCAAATTGCAGCAGCTGTTATCTGTCCACCTTAAAAGACATATTAAGAGACATTCTTTTGAGAGACAGTTCTAGATCAAAAGGTGGAATCTACATAAAGGCAGAGCACTGGAGAATAAGTGAAAATAAAATAAAAGCATTTGATTTTCTTAGTTGATTTAGCAGATGTTAGAAATAATAATGTATTTGACTACACATGCATACTTGTGCACGCTGTTAGATAAATAAAATGAATGATGGGTGATGCAAAGGATAGAGGGGGAACTAGAGACATTTTATTAGTGTAAAGGCATAATTACAAAGCTCAGTACTGTTTAACAGTGGATGTGGATTCATTGTAAATATAGTTTGCAAATAGCAGGGCACCACTAAGTGTAAGGAGAGACATATAAGCTAGATGTGGGACACAGGCCTATGATACCAGCACCTTAGACACTGCTGTAAGTTTAAAGCCAGTCTGGTCTACATAGCAAGACACTGTCTCGGTCAAAAAAGGGTAGAGGGCTGGAGAGACAGCTCAGTGGTTAAGGGCACTGGCCGATCTTCCAGAGGACTGGGGTTCAGTTCTCAGCACCCACATGGCGACTCACAACTGTCTGTAACTCCATTTCCAGGAGACCTGGCACTTAAAAAAACAAAAAAAAGGTAGAGATATGGCTCAGTTGTTGGTAAATGTCCTCTGCACAAGCAGAAGGGTATGCGTTCTGACCTTGGCATCTATGTAAAAGCAGGGCCCAGTGGCACATTTGTACAACCAACCCTGGCACTGTGGGGATGGAGGTAGGAGGGTTCCTGGAGCTCGTTAGTTAGATAGCATAGTTGAATTGTTCAGTGAGAGACCCTGCCTCAAAAAGTAAGGAAGATAATAGAATCACCCTCTGGGCTAGAATGGCGTAAAGGAAACGGCAAACGGGGGCTGGGAGCAGTGGCACATGATTCTACTTGTAGTTTGCGATCGGAGGCTTATGGGCTAATGTTGGTTACCTAGTGAGTTTCAGGCCAATAAAACCCTGGTCAAAAAATTAAAATAAAGGAAAAAAACTATATAGTTATATAGAATGAAGAAAACAAACCACTGTAATGTTGACTAAAGCAGAAATAGCTGCATTAATTTCAGATAGAGCAGACTGCAAGGTAAAGAAATTTATCAAGGGTAAAAAAGTACATTCTCACATATTGACAAAGGGCCAAGCATTCTAAGATATGACGATCCTTAAGGCCTATGTGATTACTGCTGGTGTCAGATACACAAATCAGAAACTGATAATGGCTGCAAAGAGAAATGAATGAGTCCATTGTTATAGTTGGAGACTTAACCTTTCTTTCAGAAATGCATCTATCCAGCAGGCAGAAAATCAGTGAAGACATAGTTAAATTGAGCAGTGCCTTCAGTCCACTAGATTGACAGCTATCTATGGCACCATTCAGAAACAACACAGCACACACATCTCCCAGGCTCACAAGGAGCATTGAGCAAGGTAAATCATATTCTGGGCTGCAAGAAGACCTTAACACTTATGAGGCTACAATCCTATATAATGTCTGCTCTCAGGCCATACAGAATTAAACTAGAAACCAGGAACAGAAAGATAACTGGAAGATTTTCAAATATGCTGAGATTGAACAATAGACTTCCAAATTATATGTGGATCAAAGAAGAAATTTTAAAATATTTTTTGAACAAAATAAAAATGAAAATATAACTTACCAAAATTTCTGAGATATAGAAAAAAAGGATACTTAGAGAGAAATTCATGGCAGAGGATGTGTAGATAGAAAAGGAAATCTGACATGAATACCCTGTGCTTGCACCATTGGAGGCTAGAAAGTGTAATTCAAATCAAGTTCCAGGTAAGAAGGAATTGGAGTTGATAGTAGGAGTCAGTGACACAGAATGCGGGGAAACTAAGAGAAAGTCAACACTACCGAAAGCCCGGTCCTTTGAAACTGTCAATAAAGTGGATAAGCTTCTAACTCACTCAGAAAAAAGAGAGAGAACAAATTCTTAATGTTCAAAATAAAAGAGGATCGAATGGATAAGCCTAATGACATTAAGAAGTCACTAAAAGAGAATTGGGGACATGACACAGTGCTTGTAGGAAGACCTGAATAGGGACCCCAAACACCCACATAAAATCTGGGCATGACAGCCTGTATCTATAAACTCCAGTGCTGGGGGAGGGGTAGTAATAGACATGTGGATGGATCGACAGGCTGAGGTAGGGAGCATCTGTGGGTCAGCTAACATACCTGAGATGTGTCACCTCCAGGTTCAGTGAGAAACCCCCATCTCGGAAAAAATACGATTGCGATTGAGAGATGTCTCAATTATTCTTTTGGGTTTTTTTATTGTTTGTTTTGTTTTGTTTTTTGCAAGACAGAGTTTCTCTATGTAGCTTTGGAGACTGTCCTGGAACTCGCTCTGTAGACCAGGCTGTTCTCTGCCTCCCAAGTGCTGGAATCAAAGGTGTGTACCACCACCGCCTGGCTTTGAGATGGCTCAACTATTAAGAGCACTTGCTGCTTTTTTAGAGGGCTCAAGTTCAGTTCCCAGCACCTACATCAGGGGACTCACAGTGGCCTGTAACTCCAGCTCTAGGGTGTCTGATACTTCTGTCCTCCAAGGGCAGTTTCCTAATGAGTATATACCCAGATACAGCAATACACAAATAGACACAATTGCTTTGTTTTGAGACAGGGTCTCTCTACATAGCCCTGCCTGCCCTGGAACTCACTATGTAGTCCAGGCTGACCTCACAGAGATCGGCCTGCCTCTGCCTTCCTAGTTTTGGGATTAAAGGTATGTATCACCATGCCCAGCAATAAAATAAATCTTTTAAGAAGAACATGAACAGTTCTGTGCCCATACATATTTGAAAGGCAGAATCCACTAATACGTGAGAAGAGCTAGATCATCTGAAGATGTTGTTATGTAACAGATCATCTGTTAAAGACGTTGAATCAATAACCTAGAACAATAAACAGCCTCAGTTTAGTGATAAATACTACCAGACATTTAAGGAAGATACAGCTAATTCTCTACATTCTCTTCCAGAAGCAGAGAGAACAAACACATCTTCTGTGGTGCCAGCATCACACTAATCTCTAAACCAAGACAACACAAAAACATGAGTGAGGAGAAAATCTAGACTTCTACAGCTTGATCAAGAATATAAAAACTCTGCAGCTAACATCACACTTTGAAGTGCAGAGCAGGAAGATTTCTCACTTACTTACAGGGCAGTGGTGGGCACGTCTTTAATTCCCAGCACTTGGGAGGCAGAGGCAGGTGAATCTCTGTGAGTTCAAGGCTAGCCTGGTTTACATAGTGAGTTCCAGCAGAGCCAGGACTACACAGAGAAACTGTCTTAAAAAGAAAGAAAAGAAAAGAAACTTTAAAGCATTGAAATCTTCTTTCCTAGCCCTTTGCCTAGAAGTTTTAGCTATTGGGATAAGACAAGAAAAGAAAATAACAATATAATGATTGGCAAGGCTAAACAAATGTTCTTTGTTCACAAAAAGAACAGGGGATAAAAAAGTATAGTGGTTGACAAGGAAGAAACAAATGTTCATTGTTCACAAATTACACGACAGCTGATGTAGGAAGTCAGAGGGATTTCCAGAAACTACAAAGATTAGCAAGGCCACAGGGCACAAAGTAGTATGACTGTCAATTTCATTTCCCTTCTTTTTTGCAGACAGGTTCATCAGCCTGGCTCTGTAGATCAGGTTGTTTGTTCTCCCAAGTGCTGGGATTAAAGGCATACACCACATGATCGGCTGCAATGTTCTTAATATTTACTCAACAATGAACAAAGAACATCTGAGATTAAAAACACATTAAGATTTATATTATCACTTGTCTAAAATAAAATATTTAAGTGTAGCTACAAAGAACATGTATAAGACCTATATGAAGAAAATGATAAAGCTATGATAAGAAGTAAATTGATTTTTTATGTTTGTAGATAAGTTAATATCACTTCTTTTCTTGGGTCTCCTATTCAGCCATAAAAAAATCTTGCCTATTTTATCTTCATAATGATCATGTTTATTTGGAATCTGTCTGTCTGTCTCTCTCTCTCTCTCTCTCTCTCTCTCTCTCTCTCTCTCCCTCTCTCCCTCTCTCTCTCTCTGTGTGTGTGTGCGTGTGTGTGTGTGTGTGTGTGTGTGTGTGTGTGTGTGTGTGTTACTGAGGATCGAATTGGCCTGCTTCATGCTAGATAAGTGCTCTATCCCTGGGATATATGCTCACCCCTGTCTTATTTTTATTTTTAGGTAGGACCTCACTAAATTGCCCAGGCAGGCCTTGAATTTGTGGATTCTTTTGTCCTACTAGGTACATAGCTGGCATTATAGGTCTATGTCACCACACTCAGCAGAATCTCAATGCCTTCTTACTTCATTGCAAATAGCTTCAGAGAGCATCAGGTCCCCTGGACTGCAGACAGTTGTGAACCACCGTGTGGCTGCTGAGAACCAAAGGGAAAGAGTGCTCTAACCACTGAGCCATCTCTCAGACTGCTGCTGGTTGTTGCTGACGACCGGTCGAGTTTGACTCTGGCTTCAGAGGCTCTGGGGCAGGTACTGTGGCTAGCATAGCTGTTGACTGTTGCTAACATTTAAGCAAACTGTAGGCAAACACTTGACAACATACCATGTTCACATACTAGCGCACGAAACCATGATTTAAGTCATTTATGGCTAACACTCCGATATAATTGCTGTGCCTTGAGAGAATCTTCTGGGATAAGGGTTTCTCCATGTTAGAGGCTCTGGCTGGTGCTAGAAGCAGGGATGTTGAAAAAAGGAGTATACAGGACCTGATTTGAGTGGCAAGGGATAAGAATGCAAGCGTGAACTACAAGGCATCTGAGGGCAGCGGTGGTGGGAGGGGCGGTGGATGGGCAGCCGAGCCTGCTGGTGGAATGTCCTGTTTTGGGGCAGCAATTCCCGATGGAAGCAGTGACAGGTGGACATCCGGAGCCTTTGGTGTGGTGGGAGCAGTGTGAAAAGCTCTTGACTTTTTTTTGGCTTAGGAACTAGGATGCAAAGGTCACCTGGTGTTTGGTTGGCTTCTGGCTCTGCCAGAAGTGTCATTACAGCCTTTCTAGGGTACTTGAGAACTCTGTCAATAAAGCTTTATTTTTCCTTTATAGGTTAAGTAAACTAAAGCTGACAAGGGTTAAGTGACATGTTCTAGGGTTCACAGTCACACTAAATGCATTATTGTACCTGACCTCAAGATCCTAATTGCTTCAGAGTATTGTTCTCCAGCAATGGTTTGTGTTGGAACTCACCTCCGGAGGGCTTTTCTGTTGCCCTTTAGAAGTTTCTCATTTCCTTCTGAAACTCTAGGACTTTCCCCTAGTCCTCAGTCACTTGGCTTTTTTGTTTTGTTCTTTTGAGACAGGGTTTCATGTAGCCCAGGCTGGCTTCCAATTTGCTATGTAGCCAAGGATGGCCTTGAACTTCTGACCTTCCTGCTTCCACTTTCAGAGTGCTGGGATGAGAGGCTTATGGCAGTTGTGTTTGGTCTATGCAGTTCTGGGGCCGCTGCATGCTAAACCAGAATTCTATCAACTGAGTTGTATCTTTACCCTGGCTTTTTGTTGCTTTATGCTGTTATTTGTTTTGAGACAGGATCTAACTCTGTAGCTTACACTTGCTTCCAAGTCTTGATGTATCCAGGTTGTTCTCATATTTGTAGTGATCCTCCTGCCTCAGCCTGCAGGGTGCTGGGATTACAGGTCTGAGCCACCACACCTGGCTCATCCTGGTTTTTTTAAAAGTAAATTTTAATGTGGTTAAAAGACCAATGCCTCTTTTCCAAATGCACCTGGTGAAGTAAGAAAGTTAAAGGTCTTACTGCAGGCTTCTACAAGTCGCAGGTGAGCTATGGTACCTGTGAGCTTGCTTCTATTTTTGGCTCAGGGTGTACCCACTGGGATTCCAGGCCCATGCTCAGGGCCATTGGGCACAGCTCTGCAAGTTGTATTCTGCACGGGTGTCCCTCCTCCCAAAGGATGAGTGAGAACCACAGTTCAGTGAGTTCTGTGTGCCGGGCAGTATGTCTGTAGAGAAGCCCAGAGGCACTCCTGGGGCCCCGACTGTTCTGGAGCAGCTCAAGGTTGTCCTGTTCTTGCGTAGCATTCTTATACCCAGAAGAGGCATTTCTGTGAAGTAATGGGAATCTGCCACTCACTGTCTCACCTTCCCAAGAGTGACAGGTTGCTGAGCCTGACAGCCTGAGTTTGATTCCACATGTTGGAAGGAGACAGCCAAATGCTTTAAATTGCCCTCTAACCTCCACACAAATCTGGCACTTATCTGCCCCCAATGATAATAAATAAAAATGTAAAGGTCTAAATGAATGAGTAAGGACCAAGCACTGCTTGGCCTCAGCCCCTCTTTTTTATGTAGCTATGGGCATGGGTTTTTCACCTTGCCCTACTTTCCAAAAGCAAGTAGAGATTGGCAATTTCATGTAAAGTTTTCCAAGTATTGAATGTTGCCTCAGATGATTTAAAGCACCGACAGTTCTAAGGAGATTGTAGCTCCTAAATTAAGATTATGCTCGGTAGCAGGTATATAAACTTTTAAGAGAAGCAGTTTTAAAATTATTCTCAGGCCAGGTGTGGTGGCTCACACTTTTGATCGTGGTACTAGGAGGCCAAAGTGGAGGGTCTCTGTGGGTTCGAAACCAGCCTGGTTTACAAAGTGAGTTCAGGGGCTGGAGAGATGGCTCAGAGATTAAGAGCACTGACTGTTCTTCCAGAAGTCCTGAGTTCAATTCCCAGCAACCACATGGTGGCTCACAACCATCTATGATGAAATCTGGTGCCCTCTTCTGTGTACTGTATGCATAATAAATAAATAAATATTTAAAAAAAAACTAAAGCAAGTTCAAGGACACTGAGAGCTCAACAAACAAAACAAAACAAGAGGTAGTCAGCAATAGATGGCCCCTATATTGATCTCTAGCCACCATATGTGTACCCAGACATACCTACGTACACAGGCATGTACTCCCACAGGCATGCATGCACTCAAACTTTATCCCTCTCTTGTCAAAAATGTGCAAAAGCTCCATGAGCAGGCTTAATTGCAAGGTTTATGGAAGCGGGCAAATCTAAAATTTTGATAACGTAAATAGTACTTGTGCCCAATATGGTGGTTCCTACCATGTCTTTTAGGTGAATCAGAGCTGTCTATAAAAGCTCTAGTGTTGGTAGTGTGAGGGGGATGCATCAATTAGGATAAAAGAAAGTGGAGGGGGAAAGCACTGGGTGTGAACATTCAGCATATGTACTGAAGTGACCACATCACTCACAGTACCCAGTTGATGCATGGTCAATGGTTGCTTTGAATTCTTTTGCTGCCAATCCCTGGATCTTCAATCCAAAGCAATGGTCTGGTCCTTAGTGGTGCTTCAGGACAGTGTTTTGTTGTCAGGGTAACATCTCTTTTCAGGGATCAGTGCTGGGGTAGGGACTTTGAACTTAGTCTTGAATGAAACTGAATGTCAAGCCCAAATCCTTTCTGGGCAGTGTTCCTTAATAAGTATCATAAGCTAGGAAGCTTAATTTCCTTCTTCCTTAAAATGAGGATTGATACTGCTAATATTTGAAGGGTAGCCATGAAGAGGATATGTGGATATCATTATTTCCATAGCTTCATCAAGGAAGCATCGTCTGTTTATATGTGGGGATTGAACTCAGGGTCTCGCACATGCCTGCCACGGAGCTGCCCTTCCTTGTCTTTTTATGCTAAGGTTTAGAGAAGTTTGGATCAGAGAACTGTGGGCTGAGGATTGCCCAGTGACAGAACCTACTGAGTCTCAAACCTTGCTGGTGCCCATTTAGCTGCTAGTGAATTACCAAGGGAGCTTGGAAAATTCTAATTCAGTGGCTCTGGGTGGGGCTCACGAATCATAATTACCAATCACATTTTGATGATCTTGATTGACAGGTGAACTTTGGAGCCATCCTGTTCTGTCGAGGGAGGGCAGGGTTGGTCTCTTCTGCCACTGCTGCCTTTCACCTAGAGCAGTGCTTCTCAGCCTTCCTAACGAGGTGACCCTTGAGTACAGTTCCTCATGGTGTGGTGACCTCCCCAACTACAAAATTATTTTGTTGCTACTTCATAACTGTAATTTTGTTACTGCTATGAATTGTAACATTAAATATTTAATATCCTGAGAACCACTGACTGAGATTATGTTTCAGGCAGCATGGTCCTTCCGGCGGGAACTCGGTGCATAGAAGGAACTGTTGGACTAATGAGTGTTTCTGAAGCAGCTGGCTAAGCCCCACCCTTTATAGGTGGGATCTACATATCACTAAGGCTAAGAGCAAGGGGTAAAGGAGACCCCACCTGGGCCTCTTTTTGGACTTCACAGTAAAGGGAATAGGTGTGGATTAGGCTTCCTGCTTAGGAGGGGGAGATCTGCTATAGGCAGATTAGCTTGTCCATCACATTCCCTAGGACACAGACCCAGGAGCTGGCTGACCTGTGTGTGCCACCATTGACAGGGCTTTCTGTGTCTTAATGTGAGCCCAGCTCCAGTGTCCTAGGTGTCAGATGCTCTGACTTGCTGCAGCTGTCACAGATGAGCTCCTTCTGCCTAGCAGCCAGACTCAGTGAGTGCTTCCTTATTACCTGCCCAGGGGCCTCCCTTGGAAGTAAACCATTTGATCACAGTCAGAGGTAATATTCCTGCTATTGCATCCCAAATGATAAGGATATGACTGATAGGGAAACAGTGCTGAAGGACTTGGGAAGAAATGTATTGGCACATACCTATAATCCCAGGATTTGGAAGACTGATGCAGAGGGGTCTCTCTGAGTTTGGTCTACATATCATGTTTCCTGGTCTCAAAGACAGGTGAAGATGAACATATAAAAAGAAAGGAAACAGAAAAAAAAGGAAAAAGGAGGCAAAGAAGGATGTAGTAAGACAAGTGATGTCAGATTCGGATGGCAGGCCTGGGGGGTGTGGCTTAGTCACAGATTGCTTACCCAGCATGTACGAGGCCCAAGGTGACTTCCTCAGCATAAGAGAGGGGGTGACAATGAGGAAATGCCATGATCCTTGCCATGGTTTTACTGTGGCTGTAACATCCTTGTGACATGGCATCCTTGATCACCCTGTTTGGTTGACCAAGTTCCTGGGTGGGAAATGCTACCAAGATGAGATGGCAGCATTTCAACAGAGGCAATAAGGTTTCTCAGCAGTGAAATCCCAGAGATTGTGGGGCGTGTGCACATGACTCACCTGACCACAGAACTTTTCTGGTTTACAACCCTGAATACCTGTTTCTTCTCACTCACACTTAACAACCACACCCTACAGTCTCCCTGCCCTCTGCTTTCTCTACCACCAGACAAGGACGGCTGCTCAAGCCCTCTTCCCTCTGACTGACTCCTCCCTCCTTGCTGCTGCTGCGTTTCCTAGGAGCCAGAGTCCTCTGCAATCAGCTGACAATCCTCCCTGGGCTCTCCTACAAAGCCCTTTTCCTGTCTGAGTCTCAGATTTCTGACCTATAAAATGAACCTCAGGCTTACTCCTTGTGCGGAGCTGTGAATGAGGTCTTTGGGGAAGTGTTTCTTGTCAGATGAAAGATGCCACAATGAGATCCACACAGCACCTTCTCTCCCTTTTACTCTACCTGCTTCTCCCCTCTCACTGTTTACCATGCAGATAAGAAAGTCGTGTAGGTCTGTGTACCCCTGATGACCTCACTTCCTATACACACTGATGCCTCACAGTCTTTGGCTTGCCCACCCCTACCTACCCTATTAGGAGCTGCCGGACACCTTCTCTCATCCTTGAAGAAGCACTTTCATAGCTAGTCAAGGTCCTGATTTCTGTCCAAAGCACCACAGAAAGAGAAAAGAAAACATTATAGACTAGAGTTTAAGTCAGATATAAAAGCCACTCATTTTCGCATGGTGGCGGTGACATACGCATTTAGTCCCAACATTTGGGAGGCAGAAGCAGGCAGATCACTGTGAGTTCAAGGCTAGGCTGGCTACAGAGTTTCAGGACAGCCAGGGCTACACATAGAGCAACCCTGTTTTGAAAAAAAAAAAAAAAAAAAAAAACAACAAAAAAGTTGCTCATTTCACACACCAAGCATAGTGGGTGCAGCCATGGTCAACAATCCTGTGTAGGGGCTGTTATTGTGACAGATGGAGGTAGCTGATGGTGGCCTGGACATCGAAGCAGAGTTGTCTATGCAGGGCATGGAGCACCAGGCAGTGATGGGTGCAGTGAAGAGCCTGCAGACTCTGGCTGAGTTTCCTAAGTGCTGGGAGCTGATGACTGAGGGTGAGGAGACTGGCCAGGAGGGTAGCCACATGATCTGTGTGTTTAGAAACATCCCTCTTCAGGACTTGGTGCAGAGTGAGCTCATGTGACTGTCCAGTGGCTAGGTGGGCTTCAGCAGGGCCATGGCCAACAAGTGGACCCAAGTGGACAAGGGTGCAGCAGATGAGCCCTTGGTGGTCCAAGTGATGGACAATATGGGGGATGAAGTACAGAGCAGTTAAAGCTGGTCCAGGCAGAGAAGCTGGCCGAAAAGGAAAGGAATGGATGCAGGCAGGGGAAGCTGCTGTCTGAAGTGATTCTGAAAACCTACTGGGTGAGCAAGGGCAGGGCCTTCAGCACAAGTGTGCCCAAGCAGGAGGCAAAGCTGAGCCCAGAGATGCTCTCAAGCCCTCCAAGTTCTCTGCTCGTGGTGTGCTCCTGCACAGTGGTCCCCTCCCTCCCTTGCTCATGGGCCTCTCCCAGTCCTGACAGATCTTCCTGGAGATGGGGCTCTCTAAGGTGCCTACAGACAACTTCATTGAGCTTCTTCTGGACCGTGAATGAGTTCTTCCAGCCTCAGCAGCACCCAGCACATGACCAATATGGCACATTCTTCCTGTGAGATCTGGCTGAGGAACTACAGGGCTGCAAATGTACCTGGAAGCTAGGTAAGGCCTGGAAAAACCCGCTTCACACACAAACCTCAGAAACCAGCGCCTGCCTCCTCTGCTAGTTAGCCCAGAAGGAACCCTTCACACCGGCAAGTACTTCTCCATTGATCATGTGTTTCAGAATGAAATGCTGGATGCTGCACACCTGACCAAGTTCTACCAGATCAAGGCGGGTGATAGCCAACCATGGGTTCCCCTGGGCCTCCTTATGGGTGTGTTGAGGAAGTTCTTCACCAAGCTGGGAATCACCCAGCTGTGCTTCAAACCAGCCCACCTACCACCGCCACATAGAGCTAAGTGTGGAAGTGTTCAGCTACCACCGAGGTCTAAAAAATAGAAGTTGGCAACTCTGGGGTCTTTGCCCTGAGATGCTCCTGCCCATGGGGCTCTCTGAGAATGTGTCTTGTTACGGTTAAATGATACTGCTCCTTATTGAGGGAGGGAGGGAGGGAGGAGAGGTGGCTAGCCAAGCTCTACCCAATGGAGCTGCAGTGGAGATGCTGAGCCCAGGGGCAGGCCTTGGGGACAGTAAATTAGGAAGGCCTAAGAAGGGAGCCTAGGGGAGGGTGTGGAATTGTGTAGCTAGGTACTATAAGAAAAATGAAATTGTGGACCAGCTTCATGGATGCATGGCCTCATTGGCCCGCTCTTTCCCAGGTTTTCACTGACAGGTTGTGATCCAGTCTGCCTTCATGGTTCTCAGAAAGTTTTTCCCATGTTCCTTTCTGTAGTGACTTATTAGGCCCAGTTTTCAGCCAAGAACACCTACGGTAGTTAAGGAAGGGGATTTGAGCTTCAGAGGTGACAAAGCTCAGTCAGGTATGGTCTGTGGCACCAGCACTCACTATCTGAGTCAGGACTCTTTCTCTGAGGTGTTGGTTAGCCTCATGAAACCACTCAGGGATGGTTGTTAGGTGTGGCCCATTTCTTCATGCTCCTGAATATTTTGCCGGAACGACAACACAGATTGCCCCCTATTATTCGGTGGCACGGATAATTGTTTTTATTGAGGCAGCTTTCAGAGATTTTTATGTCATGTCCCACCACATACAGAGTTAGTAATAGTTGAGAAATTACTGTAAGATGAAGTGGCCATACAAGGTCAAATTTATTTTTAACACAATAGACTGAATTTTATTAATATGCACATCAAATTATTGAATGATGACTTCATGACACTTTTCTCTTAGATGGACCTTGTAGGTAAAAAAAAAAAAATGCAGAGGTGTCTACATACTTGAGATGTTTGTTTGAAAAGATTCTTCAACAGCAATTTGATATTAGGTTTCATCATCTAGGTGGAAAGGACGTGCTGACAGGCTGCTGTCCACACCGGTGGTATTTTGAGCACCTCTTGCAAATGGGACAGTAGAGCTCATCTTCCATGCAGGATGGGGCCATCAAGAGTTCCTCATGAGGAGCAGGTGGACAGAGTGATGTTGGCAACAGGGCTGAAGTGGTGGAGGTGGTGGCCCTGAGCCTGACTCCCTGCAATCACCCAGAGCAGGAAGAGCAAGGCCAAACAAAATAGAAAACAAAATAGTGCTCCCATTGTTTTGCACGTGAAAACAGACACACATTACCAGTGCCACACTAGTGTTTATTCAGAAGAGTTGCCAGGCAGGTACAAGGGCAGAGGAGCAGAAGAGAAAAGAGACCGTCTTTCACATAGTGTCTCCTTTTAAGAGAACGGACGGGCACAGATTTACATAGCCATGTCTCAGGGTGCCCTTGATACAGGTGTGTTCTGCCAGCACCAAGTTGGGTTTAACCACGTGGCTGCTACATGGCAGGAATTCTTACACCCGTACCACTGAGGGAAGGTTGATAATCCTCATACTCTTCCTCTTTCTTATATCCCTTTAGCTAGAAGCCAAGGGAGACAGTCTTTGATACCCACATCCCTTTTTATAGAGAGATCTTCCCATTTTAAAGTTAGTAGCGGGTTGGAAGTTGTGGAGAAGGAAGGGAAAAGTCAGTAAATGGAAGGAAAGACAGGCAGAGAAAGTATGAGTCTGGAAGGGAAAACACTCAGGAAAACAGTGCAGGACAAGGGGACGTCTAAAGAAGGTTGTTGTGGCCTCTGGTCCGGGAACTCTGACACCCACAGTCATCCAAAAGCTGCCAGAGGGCCTCAGAGTGATTACGGGTATGGAGTGGAGAAGGCACTTAAAAGGGCTGACTGTCCAACTGAAGGCAGCTGGAAGTGAGAGGGAGGGTGGTCTAGGGGGTCTGCCACCCTCACAGGAGACCCGATGTGTCCCGAGACAAAGAGGAGCACACGGTCGCTGGGCAGAGCTGCTGTCCTGTCAGCTCTGTGCCCAAGTATGAACCGAGGGAGCCGTTGCACCTGATGTGTGCATGAACTAGAATGGAGCTCAGACTGTTAATGTTAAATCAGTTTTGAGATCCCTGTTTTGTTTTTTCATAATAATTTTTTTAATTTAGATTTGATCAGTAAAGGTGAGATATACTGGAGAGATAAGACAATATGCATTAATAGGGCACAACAGTTCGGAAAAATTTAGATGAATGCACAGGTGTATGGTGGGAAAAGTTCTCTGAAACTACTATAGGACTCCAAGTCCAACTTTTTAGTAATAAAAACTATTGTAATGGGCAAACTTGACAATCATAACACCATGTCTACTCTAACAAGTCTGAATGATGCATAAGTATATAACAGCATAATGTTCTAGATAGACACAGATTTATACAGACATCATTGTTATAGATTCCTATTTACAACTTCACATTAACATATATAAAAATAACTTGGCCCTATATAAAATGTTCTTTTAGCAACATTTAAAATAATTAACTGTTATGATTTTCCCAGTGGCAGAGGTACTGAAGCAATAAAAAGGGGAACTAAACAAGACACACCCACAGAAAGGCAAATCATGACAAAGTATGCATTAATTTTTTTGACAGTATCCTCTCCCAAATTAAATGACACTGTATAAACATTTGCTGAAAAAATATTACAAAGCTGAATCCTGTACACTTATAGTCGAGTCCCAGCCATTGTGGGTGTGGTGGGAACCCACATTTTTCCCACTCACTGCTTTCCCCTCTTACGGGTTGTGACTGGAGTCTGTGTCATTTGAGTGACGTGTGAGAGACGCTTCACTGCCTGTGGGAGAGCCTGCACTTTGATAGCTCTAGCTGAGTGCTTTATGTAGCTAGTACGTCCTCTGCGCTGTGGAGTCTCCTCTGTCGTGTTCTCTCTGTGAAATCCAGACCCAGATGGATCCACATTTTTGGAAAGCAATAAGCAGATCAGATTTGAAGTAGAGCTCCCTCCTCCTAATCTCACACTACACGTTATAAAGTATTTTATTTTCTTGTTGATTTCTGTCACAACCTGTAAAGGGTTGAAGGAACAGTAAATGGGAAGCAAGTCGCCTCATGGCCAGAAAAGATGGCAGCAAGGGTGCCAGAAGCAAACGGAGGTCTGATCTCCAGTTTTATGTGCCTATAGTCCCAGGACATCGAGCGAGGGCCCACCCAGGTGTGCCCACCATCCACCAGCAGAGCTACCATCGTGTTTGAACTCTCTTCCAATACTGCAGAGCTATTGTTCACTTGCTGGTTTATACTGTGTTAGTTTATATCTGGTGCATAATCTGCCACAGAAGTGCTAAATTAGCCAATTAGCATATTTGTGACTTCATACCACTTTTTGATCCTCAGCAATACACACAGAGTGAACATGTTATTAAATCTTTTCTTTTCTTTTTTTCTTCTCAAGACAAGGTTTCTTTGCTTAGACCTGACTGTCCTAGAACTCACTCTGTAGACCAGGCTAGCCTCAAACTCACAGAGATCTGCCTGCCTCTGCCTCCTGAGTGCTGGGGTTAAAATCATGCACCACCGCCACCAGTTTTTCTGTTTCTTTTTTAATGCTCTGCTCTCAAACCCAGAACCAATCAACCTTCCTTCCTCCTTCCCTCCCTCCCTTTCTCAAGGGACTGTGCATCCGCAGTCTTTATGAGGACTGAATTATTTTGTCAGCTCTGAGGTTACTTGAGCTTTAAGTTCGTTTCTTGAATGAGTTAATGTCTGGTGAGTAAGTAAAAGGATGGATGGACACCAAGCTGATCTCACCAAAAGAAACAGTAGGTCGTGGTGGTGCACACCTTTAATCTCAGCACCCGGAAGGCAGAGGAGGTGGATCTCTTCTGTGAGTTGGAGGCTAGCCTGGTCTACTCAGGAAGGTTTTTTAAAAATTATTATATTATTATTATTTTTAAAGAAATGACATCAGCACAGTGGCTCTCTGACACCCCTGTCTTCTAATCTTCACCCTTTGGCTATACTGTCCCCCCAAAAGAGTTTTCTCCACCCTTTTTATTTTTTGAGAACTGCTTTGAATAAACCCCAGCTCGAGAACTGGCTCCTGCTGAGCTCTGTGTGGGCAGAAGTTTGTCCTTTGCTTGGCTTGGCTCCTGCAGTTTCAGGCCTTTCACACACTTTGTCTCGGTTTTTGGAGACCGCTCCCACCGTGAGATGGTGTCTGCATTGTCGAGGTAGGGAGTGTCCAAAGACCCTTGTTTCACATTCCCCGGGCCTCGGATTGCTATCTGTGGGGAGATAGGGTCTGAATAGGTCTGCTTCTCAAACTGTCCTGCATCTGGATTGATAGGAAGAGAGAACAAACACCAAAAAACAAAGCTGTGTGGCGCCTTTGCGGGGCTTCCAGCCCCGTCCCATGAAGGGATCCAGATCAGACAAGGGGAGCTTCCCCGTGGGCGGTCTCAGCCATGTTTTTCTCGCTCATTTGCATAGGTTTGAGCCAGTTAACTTTCAGCCTATGCTCTTCTGTGAGACCAGACTGTAGCCCAGCTTGTCTGTCTGTCTGTATCTGTCTGTCTGTCTCTCTCAACCTTTTGAGCACTACAGGGTACAGCAGAGTAAACCCCGAGGAGGTGGAGCCCTGAGAAATTCTATGTGATTCAGTTTTTAGAGTCGGAGCTATTTTGAATATCCTAGCGTGCTTTGTTTCTTTAAAGGAAGCTGTGATGATTGTGTTTGCAACGGAGGTTTTCATTTGTGCGTTTAGTACACTGCTGTAATCCCAGCACTGGGAAACTGAGGCAGGAGAATTGTGGGCTGGGTTTGAGGCCAGCATGGACTACATGAGAAAGACCCTGTCTCAAATGGAAAACAAACAAAAAACAACAACAAAAAAAGAAAACTAAACAACAGTAAATAAAAATAGAACATAATATTTGCAATGGTTCATAAATGTCATCATTTTCCAAGATAAAACAAGACTGTCACAAGTCTAGAAGATAGTGAAGCCCAAGCACTACATTCCTGTCTCCTGGCCTGGAGTTATTTCAGTCACGGCAATGATGGAACATGCCAGAATTTTCCAGTCTTGAATCTCCTATATTTTCCTTTTTTTTTCCTTCGACTTTAAAGCATTTTTGAGGTTAGGTATGGCAGCACATGCCTGTAATCCCAAACACTCAGGGAGCAGAGTCAGGAAGATTATAAATTCAAGGATAGCTTGAGCTATATAGTGAAACCATGTCTAAAAAACCAAAACCCCAAATTGGACCAAATAGAATGGCTTAGCAGGACATGCTTGTGGCTTTAGGCCTGACCTTGATCTCTAGAGTCTGTGGCTGAAGGAAAGAACTGACTTCCAAAAGTCATTCTGTGACCTACACATGTGCACCCTGATGCATGCGTGCCTGTGCTCACACTACACACGATGATAATAAACCCCAAACTGCCAGGCCTCGAGGTGCAGGTTTGTAACTCTGGAAATTGAAGCAGGAGGATCACAGGTTCTAGGCTTGCCTGACATCTTAGTGAGACCCCTTTCCACAATAAAAAAGACTGAAGTCATAGAGCATTTACCAGGCCTGTATCTCTACTACCATTTTTTTTGAGCCAACCAAAACAAACAAACAAACAAAAAACCAGTTTCTGAGGGACTGGAAGGATGGCTAAGTGGTTAAAAGCACTGGCTGCTCTTCCAGAGGTCCTGAGTTCAATTCCCAGCAACCGCACAGTGGTTTACACCATTTATAACTGTAGTAGCTCCAAGGGATTCAGTGTCCTCCTCTGGTGTGCATACACCCATATACATAAAGTGTGTAAGTAAATAAGTCTTTTTTTTTTTTTTTTTTTAAAGTGCTTGATGTGGGTATATGTAGGACCAACTAGTGAATAGTCTGAGGCAGGGGAATTATGAGTGTGAGAACAAGCCTGGGATATAGAAAGAAGGTAGTGTGTGAGCTTAGTGTGTGTTGTGAGTCTCGGTTCCAAACAGGACCATTTTCCAGAACACACATACATAGTTTTTATTTAAAAGCGTATAATGATGTAAAAGCAATAAATAAACAAATAAGTAAATAAATATATAAGCAATTGGCTGCCATGTCAGCGCCCGCCCGGGCAGATGAAGCAAGAGGATCTCAGGGTGACTCCAGGGTAGGTGCCACAGCAACACACACTCCCAAAAATCTTCAAACGATATAATGTAAACAAGTGGTTTTTCAGAGGTTTCAAACACTTTCTTCTAGCTCCTCCCTTTTTCAAAAACTTTTTTCCTTCCTTCCTTTCTTTTTTCTTTCTCTTTTAAGACAGAGTCTCTCCTTATCTTCTTGGCCAGCCTGAAACTTGCTGTGTAGACCAGGCTGGCCTTCACCTTTTGATGATCCTCCTGTCTCTGCCTCCTTGGTGTTTACAAGTGTCTACTCTCAATCCTGGCTTTCAAATTTTCTATGCTTATATAGCATTTACATTATAGACATAGGTTTATTTTGAAATAAACTTAATTTTAGAGGAGTTTTATATTTATAAGACATTACAAAGATACACTAGTCACAGAGGCCTTTTTCCCCTTTCAGTTTTTATTACTTTTTACTTTAGTAGAATGTTGTGCATTACAAGACAGTCTAGTATCAGAGCACTAATATTAGTTAGAATCAGGCTAGGGCTGTAGCTCAGTTGCTAGAGTTCTTGTCCACCATGCACCAAGTCCTAGGATATATTCCTGGCTCACAGCTCAGAGGTGAAGGCAGGAGAATCAGAAGGTCAAGGTCATCCTTATATAAGTAGGGAGTTGAAGCTAGCTTGGGATATATCAGACCCTGTTTTAAAAAACTGAAGTCTACACTTCGTATTTGTTTTGTTTTGTTTCAGTGATGCTGGGAACTGAGCCAGGCCCTCATACATGGAAAACAAGGCCTCTACCACTTTTCTAGACCCTGGCCTATACTCATTTTTGTGTGTAAGTGTTTGCCTGCATGAATGTCTTCCACCATATACGTGTGTACCTGGTGCCTCAGGAGGCCAGAAAAGGGCATTTGTTCTCCTGGGACTGGAGTTACAGAGAGTTGTGAACTACTCTGTGGGTGCTGGAATTGAACTCAGGTCCTCTGGAAGAAGATCCCTCCTCCCCCACTGATTCCCTTTCCAATACTTTTTTTTCCCTCTCTATTTCAGGATCTCATCTGTTTAGTTATCAGATTCCCTTGATGTTTTTCTTGGTTGTGACAATTTTTTAAAATTAATTTTTATTATATGTGTGCATGTGTTTTGCCTGTGTTTATGTCTCTGTGTGGGTGTTACAACCTCTAGAACTAAAGCTACAGGCAGTCTTGGGCTGCCATGTGAGTGCTAGGAATTGAACCCTTGTCCTCTGGAAAAGCAGCCAGAGCTCCTAAGCTCTGAGCCATCCCTCCAGCTCAGCTTGTGACAGTTTTAATGACTTGTTTAGCAGTTTCACCTTTACTATATATGGTAATTTCCCCCATATAACTGTTTGAACACCTCTGAGATAGTGTATAAGGTGTGTGTGTTTGTGTGTGTGCATGTGACTTTGTATGTACTGGGGATCTAACCCAGAACTCATGTCTGCTATATAGGCAAATGCTCTACCCTGAGCCACACACCAGCCCCTTTAAATCAATGCCATGTTATACTGAGGGGTCTATCCCACCATCATACTGCCTCTGGAAATAATAATAATAGTCCCTACTATAAAATAATAGTAATAAATAACAATAATAAAACCAATAGTAACTCCTACTATAAAATAATAACAGTAAACAACAACAATAATAAAAGCAATAATAATCCCTACCATAAAAGTAACCTGGGGCCTAAGTGTTGTAGAGAGGTAGATGCTTCCTGCTGCCTTGGAACTTTGATGCTGTCACAGGCAGGGATAGATGATGTAGGTGATTTCTCACAGCTTAGGAAAAGAATCTAGTGGTCAGGGGCTAGAAAGAAGGCTCAGGGGTTGGAAGCACTGGCTGTTCTTCTGGAGGACTTGAGTTCAATTCCCAGCACCCATATGGCAGCTCATAACTTATCTGTAACTCCAGTTCCAGGATACCCAACGCCTTCATGCAAGCAAAACACTAATTGCACATTAAAAAAAAAAAAAAATCTAGTGGCCTGAAGTACTGCTATTGCTCTTCACCTTATAAAAGGATGTGCCTTTAAGACTGTGGTTGAAACATTTACTCATGAGAACATTTGGGCTTATACATGGAAGCCATGCAAAAGCGAAAAAGTTGGTCTCTTTTGGGCAGAAACGTGGCATGCAGAGTGTTTCCTAGTGCTGGCAATCAGATGCCTGAGGACTGAGGCTGAGGGTGTAGCCCTGCATGTTTACTGTGTGAAAGGCCCTCAAACCTCAGTAATTTATCCCCATAAAAGGAAAACCTCTGGGGCCAGGTGTGGTGGTTCCACTTTAATTCCAACATAAGCATGCAGTTCTTTGTGATTTCAAGAACAGCCTGAACCACATGAGTTTCAGCCAGTTGAGGCTACATGTGTGACCCTGTTTCAAAAAAAGGAGATGGAAGAGGAGGCTTCTGGTGCTCATCATTTGTAACCAGGAGTGACCTGGGAAATGACTTACCAGAGGGCCCGTTCCAGTACAGCAGGTTATTTTCTTTTATGGCTGTTCTAGAACTCACTCTGCAGACCAGGCTGGCCTCAAACTCACAGAGATCCACCTGCCTCTGCCTCTGCCTCTGGGATTAAAGGCATGTGCCCCTGCTGCCCGGGAGATTCTTTTCTCTAATTGCCTCTTCTCTATCCATCTCTGTACTCTCAGACACCTATTTATGGCAGCATTTTTATTGTTAATGAAGATAAAACTTTTAGATCCTACACATTCTCTGTCACCACAGAAGGACTATTATCTATTTTGAAACAACTTTCCTTATACATTTTTATCTTGGATTTAGGCCTCTCTCTGTTCAAGTCACAGCCTCCGACCTACTTAACCCTTCAGATTAACCTCCACCATTCTCCAAGGCCCAACCTCCCAGCCTTTCGTTTCCTCCCCTGGACCTCTGGCTTGCACAGGCCCAACAGCACCAAGACTCTTTGCCCTTTGGGATTAACCCTCCTAGACTCTGGACTTGAGATCTAAACAACAGAGGAAATCACCTCTCAGAGAAGAAACGGGAAGCTGGGTCTTTCCCTTGAATACAGTCTTGTGTGTTCACAGGAAAGAAGAGGCCCAGGCCCCAAGAGTCTTGCTAGGTAATTGTTACATGGAGAGAAGGCAGAACCTGGGTCCAGTAATTTCTCTCACCCAGCACAGAATTTCTGCCATTTCCTGCAGGTAAGGACCACACCCTAGACATTGCTTCCCCTCCAGTACTTCATAGATGATGGGCAATTTGTCCTGAGGCCCCGATGGCCATTGCTGTAACTGAGCCTACCTCCCTTTTAGAACACAGACCCCATTTCCAAGGGGGTGGTTAAGTTCATTGAACAAAAGGGCTGACAGCAGAGAAATACTTTGCAAAATGCAAATGCTTAATAATAAATGAGCATTAGAAGTCATCCTGAGGCCACTGTGTTTTAGGAAACCCATCTGCTGGAGTGGGTCAGGAGGCTATTTTCAGGGCTGGAAGGACTTGAGGCAACACAGGATGGTGAAGGGGGCGGGCAGCCTCCTATGGGATTTAGATGGTATGGAAACCCAGATATAGAATTAAAGAAACACATCTTTGTTCAGGGACTCTTCGCTCTCCCAAATGTTGATTTCATTGACCTAAATCAAGCCCCTGCTTCTATGTGCCGGGACCTATTTTAAGAAAGTCATAAATATACAGACTTGGAAATGCCTGGTGGGGGGTGGTAAGAGGATGTGGTTGCAGTCCAGGACAGGATCCGGCTCAAATCACACTCCCGCCCCTGGATTTCAGGCAGCCTGGAGGGATGGCACCGAGCTAGTGTTTGCAAGGAGGTGCCAGGTGGCTGTTCCAAACAAACCCCCGGAGAGAAAGATCACTAGCTAACATGTGAGTGGTGGGAGCCGAAAAGAAAGGGATCCTCAGAAGCTCTTTTTCATAACACCGCCTTTTAACCTCACCACACCGCACTGGAATTACCCACTTCTCTGTAGGCTTTTGTTAGATCTGTTGCTGCTGCTGCTGCTGCATCTCAGGATCAAGACCTGCTTCACACACCTGTGTTCTCTGCCCTGGTTTAGGAGCTCAGTCCAAGGTTATTGAGTCCAAAATACACTAATCTTTAGCTTAGGGAAATAATTTAGGCCCTTCTTACTTTTCAAGGAAGGTGAGTGATGGGTTTGATTTCCCAGGCTGGCCAGGGCATGCAATGTGACGTCTACAAGGCCTCTAACTAACTCAAGCCAGGTTTCATCAGGGCACCATGAGAAACAGCTCTGGGTGTTACTGGGTGGGGCAGAAATGTGGCAGCATCGGTCAGACCAGAGGGCTTCTGCACACACAGAACTGGTCTTGATCCTCATTGGCAGAGGCCTTGCCTAGCATGTGAGACCCCTGGTTCCTTCGAAGCACCAGGAATTTGATATGAGTTTACCTGGCCTACTGTTTTTGTAAGCCCCAGCAATATAAAAAAAAGCTTTTGTGGGCTGGAGAGATGGCTCAGTGGTTAAGAACACTGGTTGTTCTTCCGGAGAACCTGAATTGGATTCTCAGCATCCACATGGCAGCTAACAACTGTCTGTAATTCCAAGAGCTGACACCCTTACACAGTTATACATGCAGGCAAAACACCAATTCACATAAAATAAAAAACAAAAAATAAGAAAAGAAGCTTTTGTATCAATCCTTTCAGGAGGTAGTGTGGTCTTCCTTGGCATGGCACAGCTCAGGAATGGAGGGGCGACTTTCCCCCAACTCCATGGTCCTCCAGTTTCTTCCTTCTGTGATCTGAGAAATACTTGGAGGGGGGGGTCACCTGAGCTGAGGGGGACACAGACCCTTTCAAGAACAAGTCAGTCTCCAGTGAGATGTTTACACCAGCTCATGCCCAAGGGTGCAGTGTGAGTCATTTAATCTAATTGGTTTAATAAGTAAACGATCTGTGCACAGAGAGGGAGGGGCTGGGCAGGGGAGGGGAGGGGCTCTGTTATCTACAAATTCTAAGGAGTGAGCTTTGAAGAGAAACCTGTCGCCAGCTCTCTGGGGATCTGTGGTAATGAAGCTGGTGGTGGGGGTGCTCTGGTAAGGAAGGGAAATAGAGATCTAGGTGTCTTGGTGGAGGGAGGGTTAGTCAGGTTCTCAGTGTCCATCATAAAAAAGAAAAAGGAATCATTCATGTAGAGCTCTCACCCATCATGTGCAGGGCAGGAGGCATAGCCCCCAGCATCGCGCCCCCCCACCCAGTTCAGTACAACCACTATTTAATTTCAAAACTTTTTTTCTTCTCAGAGAAGGAACCAAGTACACAGTGGCAACCACTCCATGTTCTCTTTATTCCCCAGGACAAGCGACCACAAATCTTCTCTCTTTTAATCTTCATAAATTTGCCTGTCCCGAACATTTCATATGAATAGCCAGTGTGATAGGTGCCCCATTGTGTCTGGATTGTTCCTTTCACTTAGCCAACAGTAGTATTTTCAGGTTTATTGGTGTAGTGTGGGTCTCCCAGATCCACGGGATATTGGTTCCAAGGCCTGAGGTACCCTGAGGATACCCAAATCCAGGATGCTCCAATTCCTTCCGTTCATGCAAACTAGCATACCCTCCTAGATATTAGAAGCCAATCTGCCTGCATCTGCCTTCTGAGTGCTAGGGTTGAAGGCGTGTACCACCACTGCCTGGTTGCTATGTCTTTTCAGATAAATCCTCCCCCTCCCCCTTTTGTTTTGAGATAGAGTCTCACTATGTTTCATTGGCTGTCCTGGAACTCACTGTGTAGATCAGGCTGGTTTCAAACTCACAGAGATCCACCTGCCTCTGTCCCCCAGTGCTGGAATTGAAAGTGTGCACCACTACCCTTGTTCTGTTTTTGTTTTCTGAGACAGGGCTTCCCTATCCAGCTTCAGCAGCTATCCTGGGACTCACTGTGTAGCCTGGGCTGACCTTGAACCCACTATCTGATTCTCCTGTCTTACCTGTCTCCCAAGTGTCTTCATTAATTGCTGATGGACAGTGGGTTGTTTACAGTTTGGGGCTATTAGGACCAGCACTGCTCTGCTGTTTTTACTCCTTTCTTATTGTTTTTGTCTTGTTTTATATTGCTGGTCTAGAACTCATGGATGATTTTCCCTACCTCCTTCAGAGGTTTGGCTGTTTTTCCTTTGAGGTTTTCTATCTATCTATCTATCTATCTGTCTGTTTGTCTGTCTGTCTGTCTGTCTATCTACCTACCTACCTACCTATCTAGAAACAACATCTATGTAGATAGATATAGTTTTAAAATTTTTTCTAGTGAGTTTGAAGTGGTCCTTGCCAGTTAAAGCAGATGAACGTTGTTGTTATTTATTACTTATTTATTTATTTATTTATTTATTTATTTATTTATTTATTTATTATATGTACAGTGTTCTGTCTGCATGCATCCCTGCAGGCCAAAAGAGGGCACTAGAACTCATTACAGATAATTGTGAGCCACCATGTGGTTGCTGGGAATTGAACTCAGGACCTCTGGGAGAGCAGCCAGTGCTCTTAACCTCTGAGCCATCTCTCCAGCCCCCTAGATGGACATTGCTATTCTCATTTGTCATAATCTCTTGCTTCGGGTGGAAAGAAGTTTGCTTGGAGGGAGCTGTATGGAACAAATAGCAAAGTGTACGACTGTTGAAAAGTGTTTGTGACATGACTGTTGAGGGGACCGAGCATGTTGCAGGAAGACTGTGCCAGCCAGTTATGTTAACATGACACAAGTTAGCCTCATCATGGAGGAAAGAGCCTCAGCTGAGCAAATGCCTCCATATGATCTGTCTATAGGCAAGAAAGCCTGTTGGGTATGTCATTAATCAATGATTGATAGTGGAGGGCCCAGCCCGTTCTGAGTAAGGGCCACCCTTTGACAAATGGTTATGGGTTTTGGGTTCTGTAAGAAAGCAGGCTGAACAAATCCTGGGTAGCAACAGTAGCAGCGCCCTTTCATGGCCTCTGCATCAGCTCCTGCCTCCAGGTTCCTGCCCTGTTTGAGTTCCTGTCCTGACTTCCTTCCATAATGAACAGTGATATGGTAACATAAGCCAAATACACCCTTTTCTCCCAAACTTGCTTTTGGTCACGGTGTTTCATCATAGCAATAAAAGCCCTAACTAAGACACATACACACATACACACACACACACACACACACATACACACACACTCACACGTTATAAAGCCACTTGTGATTTGAATCAGATTAAGTTTTTTTATTCATTTATTTATTCATTGAGTATGTATGATGGATGTGAGTCATAGCAGACGTGGCGGTCAGAGGATAACTTATGGGAGTCTGTTCTCTACCATGAGGATTGAACTCAGGTCATCGGACTTAGTACCTAGTGCCTTTATTGTCTAAGTCATTCTGTCTCCTAAAACATGCCTAAATGATATAAATGATGAATTTTTTAGTGCTTTGGGAAGCGAACATGCTAATGTCTGTGCTTCAGTTCTAACACACGTGTTTTCTGTGACTCAACAGTCTTACTCTGGGTCTCAGTCTAGAAATCTTAGCAGCTGCGTGTGAACCATCAATTGAAGATGGTTAAATGACTACTGGTTGAGAAATACTTTGCTCAGATGCCATCAAACTATTTTCCAGTGTTGGGTTGAACCCAGGACTTGCACACACTCCGCTAATGGTTCTACCACCTAAGCTTAGTCATAGGGAACCAAGATTCTTGCAGAAAACTTTGTTACTCAAGGACTGAGAACCAGTAACCCCAACATTCTTGAGAACTTGCTGGATGCCAGTTCTTAAATCCCATAGACCATCAACTGCCCCTCACTCCTTACCTCCAGTGCTACACATGGAACTCAAGGCCTCATGCATGCTGAGTAAGTACCCCACCACTAGGCCATGCCCTTAGCCCCAAAGATGATGGACTTGGATATTACCATTTACTAAGATGCATATCTTTGGGGAACTCAAGTTTAGAAACTAATATCAAGATTGATTTTTTTTTTTGAGTTTCCACAAAGATGTTTACATAGGGACTGGGTAAATTTTAAAAATACATATAAGGAAAAGTCAGAGCAAAGGCAGGGAAGAGGACAACAGCAATATTGTGATATTCTCCAGGACCATTGAGGAAGGTGGGAGTGTCATCTTGGGCTGAGCGAGCCGCAAAGTTAGTGTGGTTTGAGGCAGGAAAATTAACTTTGAGCAAAAAGACAGAAGAAGGACATTCGAGAGCCAAAGGAAAGACTGAAGGATCCTGGATTCTTCCTGGCAGATTTCTGTGCTCTGAGACTCAGGGAAGGAAGTGTTCTCATGCTAGCTTTATTTCAGAAAAAAATGCCTATGACTCCAGCCTGTCATCCATGCATGGAGCATGGGGGAGGGAAGAAATGACATAACTGTGAGATGTCAGAGTACCAGAAAACCTGTGTGGGTCCAATGAAGTCCCCCCTGACTATCAGGAGCTTTTGTATTTCATTGTGTGCCTTGTTGTTATCTAACTATCGTCCTGGATGCTAGGCAGAAAACACAGTTGGGAGGCCGGATTGGCTGTGAAAATGTAGCCAACCCTGTACCAGAGGCCATGTGGGGACTTCACCAGTGACTAACTGCTGCCTGATGGCTGTTTTCTTAGCTTCTGCCCTCCATAAATGAGGCAGCAAATGACCAGCTTCTCAGGGTTGGGTTGAGGATCAACTGAGCAGCCTGTGGACTTTGAAACCACACAGAAAGAACTAGTTTGAATCTCAGGTCAGCCATTTGTGAGATCAGGGACAAAGCCTGTAAAATATCTAAACCTCAGTCTTATCAGGAGGCTGGGAAAAGGTGTACCTTCCTGGTCCTGTGTTGGAGATGAATGAAGGCACAGTGCTTGGCGTAGCGTGGGAAATCAGTAAACATAGCCTTGAGGGCTGAATGGAGCTGCCCAGCCTCATCTCTACACTGAGCACATTCTGACTGAATTTGTTCAAGCCCTTGAATGATGCAGTTGGAAGATGAGGCAGTAGAGATCTTAAAATGATAACAGACTTGGCAAAAGGCATATAATGAAAAAGTAGTAGACAGGGACCTGTTCCAGAACTTTCTGACTCTTAACTTCACTTGTTATACTGTACTTGATCACCAGACAAAGCACCTGGACCCCACACGGTGCTTGGTAAATCTAGCCTGTTGACTGAATGTGCCTTTCTCGCTAAGTACCTTTTAAAAGCTTTATCTCCACTATGAGCTATTCTGTGCAATCCAGAACTCTAATATACTGGTCCAAGAAGCCAACTTAAAATAGTTAACAGACTGTAGTCTTTGTGAAAAAGCTGTATCTGTTTTTGTATGGTGCTGAACTCTGGGGAAACCTAGCTTTATGCACTAAGCAGCCCAAGGGAATAAATTTGCATCTTACCCAATAAATTGCCTACAACAGACTCTTTGAAACATGGAAAACATATTCCCCTAAGATCTAGGAAGGCTTAACAGTTAATAGCTTCCCAAGAGTCTTGTATATTACTAGGATACAGACAGTGATCAGAGATCATTAAGTTTATGTTCAAAAAGGGGAAAAAAAATAAAAAGTCCAAACTCTCTGCTTTAGTTGTCTTTACAAGTACTTGAAGTAGGAGAACATTCCAGAGCCCATATAAATTTATATCCAGTAAAGTAAGAGTGGATGTGATCCAAAGGGCAGAGGTGATGCTCTGGGAGTGGTGCCTAGCTCAGGAGTGGAAGGTTCCCTCTGCATCTTTCCCAATACCATTGGTTCCTTCTCCACAGCACACTTCACTTCCTCCTCCCTTTTTGGGGTCAGGACCAGGGCAGTCTGACCCATTTCTGAGCAGTTTTTTTTTTTTTTTTTTTTTTTTTTTTTTTATCAGCTCATTTTCTTAGATGCCCTTGATTTTCTCTTTGGTTCCACTAAACTCGGCATCAGAGGTTCCTTAAGCCAGTTAGACACTGGCATCCAGATGAATGCCTGCTGTTCCTCAGGGCTGAGGTGAACAGAGTTGAGCTGGGATAGGTAACCTGAGATGGTCGCTCTGAAGGTGCCCTCTGATGTACCAGCCACTTTCCTGCTGCTTACTGAAGTCCTGAGAGCCCTACACTCCTGACCCCTTATCTGAGGGTTGCACCTAGAGCCACCTCCGCCCCAGGGGAAGGGAGTGATGATGAAATCAATGAGTTGTGGGGACTGTCCACGGAGTCAAGAGTGTCTGAATGAGCTATTTGTGCATTCTTAGTTGACATCCTCAGTGACCCAGTTACAGGTGAGTCTAACAGCCATCTGAGGAATTTAGCAACTGTGTAAGGCTAAAGGCAAAGAGGGCTTTGAAAGGGATTTTTTTTTTTTTTTGAGACAAGTTTTAACATCAGCCCAAGCTAGTCTAGAGCTCACTGAGCCTGAGTGGTCTCAAGTCTAGGAATAGCACTTCTTTACACCCCACTGTGTGCTGGGACATGACTGAAAGCCATAATTGACTGTCAAACAATGTGACTCTTTTGCTTGGTTTTCTAACATTTTATTGATGTAATAAGAAAATATATCTTGTTATTATTTTGATAAGTACACATATTATTTAGTCAGTGTACAAAATCATTTTAGTCTTTTCATGCATATTTATGTATCCTTGTACTGTGTTTATGCTCGCATTCCGTATTTCCTTCTTTTACTTTCCATTCTTTGGCCTTTAGACTCCTCCCCTCCTACACAGACTCCTTCTGCTATCATGTCATATGACGAGAATATACATGTATATATGTGATATCTATATTCAACATATGAGAAAAGATGCACAGTGTTTATCTTTAAAAGTCTAACTTATCTTATTAAAATGATGATCTTCATTTTCCTGCAAATGATATAATTATATTCTTCTTTATGGTTGAATAAAACTCTATTGTATAACTATGTGTTTGTTTGTATGTCTATTTGTCTATCTGTAATACTTTCTTTTTTTTCTTTTCTCTTTTTTTTTTTTTTTTTTGAGATAGGGTTTCTCTGTGTAACAGCCCTAGCTATCCTGGAACTTCTGGAACTTGTTTTGTAGATCAGGCTGGCCTTGAACTAACAGAGATCCACCTGCCTCTGCCCCTACAGTGCTGAGATTAAAGGTGTGTGCTACCATGCCTGGTTTGTCACATTTTGTTCATGTGTTCATCTGTTATTGGGCATCTAGACTAATTCCATATCTTAACTATGACTAATTATTCAGTAAATGTGGATGTTCAAAAACCTCTGTTATGAGCTGGCCTGGATTCCTTTTGACCTATACCAAGGAGTGATATAGCTGGATAATATAGTATTTATTTATTTGTTTGTTTGTTTATTTAGAAACAGAATCTCACTAAGTAGCCAAGACTTGCCTCAAACTTACTGAAATCCTCCTGCTCAGTTTCCCACATGCTTACACTCGTCTTGACAATTCTAGTGTTAGTTTCTGGGCATCTTTGTAGTATACATCTGTGTTGTAGCAAATATCTTCATTAGTCTTCCGAAGATATGGTGCCTAGCATACCACATAAGTAGTTGAAATTCTCACTTTTCTGAAGAGTCATAGAGCTGGGTGTTAGTGGGTTTTTTATTATTATTATTTGAGACAGGGTTTCTCTGTGCTGCTCTGGCTGTTTTTAACTCATTCTGTAGACCAGGCTGGATTCAAACTCAAAGGTTAGTCTGCCTTTCTCTCCTGTGTACTGGGATTAAAGGCATGTACCACCAAGCCTGGCTAGGACTAATTTTTTGACTGTAGAGAATATAAAACTATCACTCAGTAGTTTAATCAGCCATATTGTGGCATGGTATCGTTGATTTTTGTGAAAGGTCAGAGCAGGCCAGTAGGAGTTATTTTATGAAGTTGTAATCAATGAACCAAAGTAAATATTTATGCTACATATCAAGGGACTGTTTTTTTTTCAAGTTTTAGAAAATTAATTGATTTATTTTGTGTGTGTGCGTGCTCTTGCATTCATGCACGTGCACATATGCCATAGTGCACATGTACAAGTCAAGAACAACTTCTGGGAGCTTGTTTATTCTCCATCGTGTGGAGCCAGCTCAGGTCATCAGCTGCCCGCAAGGAACAGAATCTTATGGTGAAGATAGAGAGCAGCAGTGCTTGCTGCACCGTCAGGACTCCCTCCTACCTCGGAGTCCAAGTCCTTTTCTCAAATATACTTTCAATGTTTTATCTTACTCATTTAAAGAGATTCTGGCAAGGGCCATTGAGTAACTCAGGTAATGGCACTTACTGCTAAACCTACTGAATTGAGTTTCATCCCCAGGACCCACATGATAGAAGGAGAGAACTGAATGCAAAAAGCTGTAGTTACTGTGCTTCACCCACTCAGGAAGGAAGGAAGAGAGGAAGGAAGGAAGGAAGGAAAGAAGGAAGGAAGGAAGGAATTAAAAATAGATGTGTAATTAAAAAATCTAGGTCTAGAGCTGTAGTTCAGTTGGTAGAGTGCTTGCTTTGCATGCATGAGGCCCTGGATTTGATTTGTAGCATCACACATACACAGAGAATAAATAAATAATCCATATATAGATATATACCACCTTTTCGAGATTCTAGGGCTGGAATTTAGGGCCTTATGCACATGAAGCAAGTGCTTTGCCACTGAGCTATATACCAACTCCTACTCATTTATTTTAAAAATTGCTTCTTAACTAAAAGGAAGGATTATTTATTTTATTTTTTGCTTCTATATGAAATGTTAGGAGATCAACATGTCAAGGAAATACTTAGTGTGTTTCTGGGTATTTCTGTGCATGTAAGTTACAGTTCTGAAATAAGGATAGCAGAGCAGATCACGTGGGGAGAATAACTGATGGCTTCACTCAAGTCTAACATCACCTATTGAGCTCTGAACTTTCAGACTGAGGCCGCAGGTCATGCCCAACCTTGCTCTGCAGAGCTCAGAGCCTTCTTCACATGGTTGCACAGTCAGATTTAGGACTGATCCTATCTAACAGGCTCTCAGATTCTCAAGGGAATATGTTCTCCAAACTGCCTCTGTTGACCATGATCTTGTTTTCACAAGAAGACTTGTGTTCTTAGAGTCTGGGCTAGACAGACCCAGCAATACTGGGCACCTGCCACTAGATAGACTCATAAACTAGACAGCCTTGCTTGTTAGCAGACTGAAAAACAGTTAGTGTTCTGAACTAGGGACCTGGGTTTCAGTCATAGATCTTCTCCTAACTTTCCTTGTGATCTTAGACAACAACATTTAGAAAGTCTTTATCTTTCTAATGGAAATAATATTTGAGCTTGTAGCAATGATCTATTTCCCTAGACTGCATCTTTGAGATAGGGTTTCTGTGTGTAGCCATAGCTAACTTGGAATATGTATACCAGGCTGGCCTCAAATATACAGAAATCTGCCAACCTCTTTCTACTAAGTGCTGGGATCAAGGCTGAGTGCCACCGTGCTCGGCTTGAGCTATTTTTTTCTATTGTTGTTGCTGTTTGCTTGTTTAAGACAGTCTCACTCACAGTGGAGGCTGGCTTTGAACTTGAGGTTCTGCTGAGTCCCTCAATCTCTTACTGTGCTGGGATTGTAGGCAAGAGCCATGATACAAAGCTGAAAGCATCACTTTTCTTTTTTTGTTTCTGGTTTCTGAGACAGGATTTCTCTGTGTAACAGCTCTGGCTGTCCTGAAACTCACTTTGTAGACCAGGCTGGCCTCAAACTCACAGTGATCTGCCTGCCTCTGTCTCCCAAGTGCTGGGATTATAGCACTTTTTGCCCAACAAAAGCATCATTTTCAATGTCTGACCAAAGACTGTTTTTACATTATCTTTTCAAGAAATCCATTTAGAACACCATCTCTGTATAATTGTTGTGGAATAATCTTTTTGTGACGATATGTTTCCGCAAAGATGCTTTCTGATTGGTTTATTAAAGAGCTGACTGGCCAATAGCTAGGTCTGAGAGGATGGGGGAACTTTCAGGCAGAGGTAGGAACTCTGGGAAGAAGAGAGGCAGGATTCAGCAGTGAGACACAGAAAGTTGGACATGCAGTGTTGAGGAGAGGCAATGAGGTAATGAGCCACGTGACAGAACATAGATTTATAGAAATGGGTTAATTTAAGTTTTAAGAGCTAGTTGGGAACAAGCCTAAGCTAAGGCCGCGCTTTCATACTTAACAAGAAGTCTCCTTGTCAAAGAAAGACCAGCTACATATAACAGTCTAAATAATCAATTCTCTCTCTTCCAGCTAGTCTATAAAGTATTGTAGTGTTTGTGTCTTTGATACATTTGTGTGCCCTTGCTTTAAAAAGGGAATGATTCTCAGAAAAATCTCTCATCCTTTAAAAAAATCAAGTTGATTTTGTACTGCTGAACTATTTCCACAGGGAAGAATGCCTCTCACCCTGCCGATACTGGAATGGAATTGCAGGGTTCCCACAGGCAGCACTGGGGATTTGAATTCTAAGTGGACATCAGGAATATTGAGAGATGAAATTTTGAGGACTTCACTAACTGCCTGGTTCTTGACCTCTTTTGGGGCCTGGTGGTGTGATGCCCTATTTTATTTATTTTCTGCTCTTTCCCCAATTTACCTTAAAAATAAAACAAACAAAAAATAGAGTCAGGTTCTTGTAGCTTAGCTGGCCAGAAGTTCACTCTAAAGACCAGGTGGCCAGGCTGGAGAGATGGCTCAGCAGTTAAGAGCACCGACTGTTCTTCTGGAGGACCTGAGTTTGATTCCCAGCATCCACATGGCAGCTAACAACTGTCTGTAGTTCCAAGATCTGACTCCCTTACACCCTTATACATGCAGGCAAAACACCAATTCACATAAAATATTAAAAAAAAGACCGGGTGGCCTCAGACTTCCAGTGATAGCCCTACCTCAATTCCCGAATTATCCATAACCAGCTCCCAGAGTTACCTGTGGTTTAAGTTAAGGCTTATGATTCAAGCCCAATCACACCATAGTGGAGAACTAATTTCCCAGTCTTTGTGTTTAGTGCTGTTTCACTGACTGATACGAGGTCATACTACACAGTACCATACGCATCTGGTGTGGCATAGGACTTTCCAGGAGTATCCAGAGCCAAGCATGTGCCACATTAGCTGTATTCCCAGCACTCTGAGGCTGAGGCAAGAAGATTACAAGTTCTAGACCAGACTGGCAATCTCTCTCTCTCTCTCTCTCTCTCTCTCTCTCTCTCACACACACACATACACACACACACACACACACACACACACCACACAGGTCTGCACCATGTTCATTGTGCTAATTCCACTATCACGCTATATAGCTACAGTGTCAGACAATTGGACTGAAAGGCTCTAAATGGTTAGTGGGAAATACCTGCTTCTTGGAGGATAGCTACCAACAGTCTCCATACTTCCTGAGGTGAAGATTGTAAGGCCTTCTGGAGGCTGGGATGTATGACATTGGTGTTTTCACACTGTCTAGTGTTCTAGAACCTTAGTGTCCTTACGAAAGCCCCTCCTTAGGCACTCAAATGGGCTGCTTCTCTTCTTGTTATGGACTGGGAGTGGTTGACCTGAGCATATCAACATACCACTGCTTTTTCTCTTTAGGGCTCCTAAGACTTTCTGCACCCTCAGTGACCCAGGCCATTTCTCTGAGATAGCAGCCTGGTCCCTGCTAGGTTTTTTTTTTTTTTTCAGTTTACTGGTGTGTCTTCCTGGAAGATTTGAAAGCATTCATTTATTTTGTATACACACATCGGAGGAGAGCACCAGATCTCATCATAGATGGTTGTGAGCCACCATGTGGTTACTGGGAATTGAACTCAGGGTCTCAGGTAGAACAGCCAGTGCTCTTAACCTCTGAGCCATCCCTCCAGTCCCTTTGCAGCTTTTTTTTTTAAAAAAAATACAGTATCCTAGTGGTAGAAACAACCCAGCTTTTCATGATGAATGACTAGATAAACAAAAATGTGATATACACTTATATACAATGAAATATTCCTCAGCCTTAAAGGAAAGAAATTTTAACACATGCTACAACTTGGTTGAGCTATGAAATAATGTTATAACTATGAAATAAGCCAAACATATAATTATGAGCCAAACATATAATTATAAATAAGCTAAACATAAGAACAAATATTGTATGATTCCATGTAGATGAGATGCTTAGTATGGTAAATTTATAGATAGTAGAGTCCACAGAAAAAGTAGCATAGTGGTTCCCAGAGACTAGGAGGAAAAGAAATAGAAGTTACTTTGTGTATACAGAGTTTCAGTTTGGGATGATGGAAACTTTGTGGCAAGGATGGCTGTATGACAGTGCAAATGTACTTACTGTGCTACTAACCATGCACTTAAATATTATCGAAGTGCTCTGGCAGTGTAGCTCATGGGAGAACACTTGCAGACTTGTATTTTGGGTTGTGAGCCTAATTTTTAATGGCTGAACTGTTTGGAGTGGGATGGGGGCTGGGGGGTGGTCTAACCTTTAATGGCTGAGCTATTTTTCCAGCTCCACTTGCAAATTTAATAGTGATAAATTTGTTATGTATTCTTCTAGACTCGGCATTGCTATACAAAAATGCCTGGCAAAAACAACTGAATGGGGAAAGGGCTGTACTTCACTCACAGTTTCAGAGGGTTCATTGTATCATGATGAGGTGTGCATGTGGCAATGCTCAGCTCTTAAACAGAAAAGCAGAGAAGCACAGACAGTGGTCCAGAGATAAACAGAGACTTACTCTGAGACCAATTTCCTGCGGGCTCCACCTTCCACAGTTCTGCTTCCAAGAGCCTATTCAAAGTCTAAATCTGTCAGCTGATTAAAATATTCATCTAGTCAGCACCTGCACATCAGTCATTCAGGGAACAACTGACAGACTCCCTAGAGGAGCACTTCACCAACCTCCCAGCTGCCTCTCAATCTTACCACATTGAAAATCAAGATTAGTCCATCTTACATTATTTTTAATACATATATACACCTCAAAGTTACAGTTAGAAAAGAGAAAGAAGGCTAGGCATGGTGACTAAGGCCTTTGGCGGCAGAGGCAGGTGGTCCTCTGTGAGCTGGAGGCTGGCCTGGCCTACAGAGTGAGCTTCAGGCCAGTCAAGGCTAGTGAGGTGATAGAGATGGGGCAGGGGAATGGCAGAGAGGGGGGGGGAATAGTGGGCAGTAAAGCATCAAAGGCTTCTTTAGAGACCCTTGGGTTGTGACTCTGACATCTCGGCCACTCTGAGTGTCTACTAAGACAGCCTTCATTCAGCTGGTTGTTGGTTTCTCAGAATGTCAGAGCCAGTATCTGTCAATTCATTTAGTCTCTGTCCTGGATTTATGAGGAGATGCTGCCTAAGTAACTCTTCCAGCTCCTCCCACCAACACCCTTTGTCATTCATTTATTCACACATTTCAAGTGCTTCCTTGGTGCAATGGGAATATAATAATGAGAGAGACATGACCCTCAGGCCTTCCTGAGGTCAAGCAGGTACAGTTAAACACCACAGTGGTATACTGTGCCTCTGGCAAGAATCAAAGACTGATCTCAGACATCCTTAACACTGGCTCCCCTTCCTTATTAGACAATGCAGGGAAGTTACCTTTAGGTCTCTGTGCCCTTGTCAACAAAATGGAAAAGATTCGTGACACTGAGCTGAATATAAGAATGATGCCAAGAATATGGGTGGTGATGCTGGGATAAGGGCCTGACCCTTACGGTCCAGTCCTTTGTCCTCAGTGCATACAAACCCTCAAAGTTCTATTTAAATGATATTTGTGGGGAGGAGGAAGGTAAAGCCTAAACTCACAATAATTCCTCTTGCCTCGGCTGGCTGGAACTCTATGTAGACCAGGCTGTCCTTGAACTCACAGAGCTTGGCCTGAAAGCTGAAATTAAAGGTGTGCGTCACCACACCTGACCCTGATATTCCTGTCCCTTTCCTTGTCCTTTTCCTCAGGAACAGGTTACAGCAGCCTCTGCTGGGTTTTGGCAAGGCACCTTACTGAGACCATGCAGGTCTAGCAGCTGGCAGACACCCACATCAGATAACATGCCTTTCTTGTTTCCTAGCCAGATGCAGAGACGAGGCCCCAGCTGCTGAGAAGAGAGTATGTTCAGTGGCTGAATGGTAGATTGATTTCCTGGCTTGTTCCGGCCTTAAGTTGGATCCCTGCAGGACTGGGGGTAGTTTAAAAGCTGATATCAAGCGAAATGGGATGGAGACTAAGTCTCTTAGCTGCTGGTCCAAACCAAGGCCCTGTATGGCCCAAGAAAATGTGCTGGGCTTCAAGAATCCTTTCTCTCTTTGCTTCCCTTGGATTCCATTGTCTTTTTGTACAACAGACAGGTGGTCCTATGTAAGATTCATGTTGGGAGATCTTTTTGAAAAGCAGTTTCCCAATGCCATTGTCTGGAGGCTGTGAGGGCCTTAGTTTCCCTGTCTGTAAATCAAGAGTTGTGCTAATGTGATTGCTGTAGGAGTGAAATGAGACATTGTATGTCAAGCATGTAGCCGAGACGAGCCTGGGCAGATTCTGTCTGTAGCTGTGATGGTTTTCTCCGTGTGAAACACGTGCTTACCTGTTAGTGGGTGGAGCGTGGAGAGGTTTCTAAACAGAGACCTCCTGGGCTGTCTTGTCACCTGACTGCAATCATCCAGGCTCTGTTATTAGTAGTTAATTGTGAAGTATTTCCTGCTTGTCCCCTCTTGTCTTGTAGAAATTTGCTTAAGTCACCCAGTCTCACCTCCTTCGTGTGGCTGTGATGGGGGTGTGCCACTGTGCCCAGTTTCCCTCCGGCTTCTTAGTGGCTAGCTGATGCTCATGCTTGCTTTTCACAGACACACCCCTCACTGTTCCCCTCCCCAAGTCCTTCCCCTCCACCTTCAGATGATGATTTCATTTGTTTGTTTTGATCCTGGCATCCATTTTTTTCCCCCCTATCAATGATACTTCTGTCTCTGCAGGTCCTCAAACAATGGAAACCATTTTTCTCCCAGTCAGAAGAGAGAATCCCTTTGGCCTAGAAAGAGGTCAAAGGAAGAGCTTATGGTTTTAAAATTATAATTTTTTTTTTAGTTTTAAGATTTATTTTTATTTATGGGCATGAGTGTTTTGCCTACATTTATGTCTGTGCAATATGTGTACAGTGCCCACAAAGACCTAGCGAGGGCATCTGACCCTTGGAACTGGAGTTACAGATGGTTGTGAGGTACCGTACTGGGTTGTTGGGAACTGAATCCAGATCTCACAAGAGCATCTAGTGCTCCTGACAGCTGAGCCATGTCTCCAGTCCTATATATATTTTTAATTATGTGTATCTGTGAGTATGGATGTGTACATGAGTAAGGCATTTATGGAGACTAGAGACATCAGATTTCCCGAAGCTGGAATTAAAGATAATGTGATCCATCCAGTGTGGGTTCTGGGAACCAAATTTGGTTTTCTGAAAGAGCAGGAAGTGCTTTTAACTGATGACATCTCTCCAGCCCCCAAGCCCAGGCTTTGACTAAGTACTAAAGTTCTGTTTTATACCTCCAGAGCCTCTGTGGGCAACAGTAAACCTTCATCTGAGATCTAGAGATTTTCTTGCTGAAACTCTTTCATTGCTGTCATACGAAATCAGGGTTTTTCTATATTGTTGTTTCTCCTAGACCTGTTAGGACCACAGAGAATTTGCTCATAGTCTTGCCTGAATCTTTCTTGGAAAATGGAAAATCCTTGAGCAACATCATATCATCAACATTCAGTGAGCCTACCTTGCTGTGTCAGCCTGCTCATATCCCGTAGAACTGGCTTGCACTGTGTGTGGGCAAAGTGTGAGGACCAGGCCATCGTTGAGTTCTTAGATAAGTGGGTCCTTTCATTAACTGCCCTATCAGTCTCTTGGAACTGAAAGAGCTAATATGTAGGGTATGTACTTAGCATACATTAGGCGCTCAGTAAATGCCTGGTGACTGGGTAGCTCACTGGTTCATTTGTCCATTTTTCCCAGGCTTCTGATTGATAATTCTTGACTACTTATTCTGCATGTTAGACAAACACTCCACTACTGCAGCCCTAAACTCCCTATTTGAAAGACCTCTAAGGATAGTTCCACATTTTCTCTGTTCCATTCTACAAGGAGACAAACTGGAAGCAGAGTTTTGTTGGGACCACTGGTCAGCTTTGAAATAACTACACAGAGTATTATTTATAAATGCTTGGCAAATAGCTTAGGCTTGCTAGAAACTAGCTCTTACAACTTAAATCAACCCATTCCTATTAATTTACATGCTGTCATGTGACTCATGACTTGTTGCCTCATTTTCTGTATTTTCTGCTTCCTCTGTATCTGGCTGGCAACTTCATCTTTCTTCCCAGTGTTCTCTTAGTGACGCTCCCACCTAACCTTTTCCTGCCTAGCTATTGGCCAGTTGTTTCTTTATTAAACCAATGAAAGCAACACATCTTCACAGTGTACAAAAGGACTATTCCACAGTAACAGACCTAGTGTGTTCAGAAAATTCAGCACCACCAGAGAGTCCTAAAAGAACCTTAATGGCTCTTGCCTAAGTGTCCTTAAGGACTAAAGTGCAGGCTTTGGGCCAGTCTTCAAAAACTGTTCCATTTCATTAAGGGTCTTAAGTTCACATCCCCCTTGCACAGGCTGTGACTAGTAAATGATGGACCCTGAAATGTTATGCTTGTTTAAATTTTTGTAATGATGATAGTGATATGATATCCATGGAGTGACCCAGGCTAAGCCCTGTCTTTTGGAGTCTATGTTGATCATCACCCATGCCTGAAGAATGGGAACTTACTAGACTAGGCTCTATAAAGCAAAGCCCATTTTCCCAGGACAGCAGCAGCAAATAAAAGGACACTGAGTTTTCTTTCTGTCTTTTCTCTTCATCCGCTCTCTTGGCTTTATCTTCTCCCTGGCTGTTTGGGTGAGCAGGAGTCCCATAGCAGCTGTAGGACAGGTGCATCCCGGCACTGACTCAGATGCCCTCTTTTGTCCCCTTTGAGACAGCACCGAGGCAGCACCCACAAGGGCAGTAGGTGCAGTTCTCATGTCACTCGCTGGCTACAAGCCTCAGCCTGCCTGAAGCCACAACCATCCCTATTGCTCAGGTGCTAGCCTGGCAGGAAGCCAGGGTACAGCTGACTGCTCTTCCGGCCCCTGGGCCTGGCTGTGAGCAAGCCTGGAGGCCTGTCAGAGAGGGAAGCTCATGAGCGTCCCACCTGTTTATCTGTTCCTGAGTAGGAGTCAGGGAGACTTTAGGACTCCACTTTTCTACTGTCCTCAGCCTCCAGACAGTCCCTTCTCCTGGCAGCACCAGTGATCCCCGGGGCCCATCATGAGCATTATCTTTGTTGGGAAAAAGAAGTGCCAAAAGCTGGAAGAAGGCATCAGACTCTCCCTGAATGTTCTTATCTGCTATAATGGGATCATATATCTGGGGCTCCATTTCCCACTTTGCTTTTTTTGGCACTTGCAGAGATACTGGTTAACCAGTGACTGAATTGGAAAGAGAAAGGAAATGGTTCCGTGCGCACATGGTATCAGGAGAAGCTAGTCTGGGACAGAACAGGATGGGCTGGTAAATGAATGGGCACATGATGCCAGGTGATAATGATGGAGGTGAGAACTCTCACGCATATTTAATAGGGAGTGATAGAACACAGCCCTTTGTCCTGGGCTCAAGTCTTGGCTCAGGCACTTACTGTCTTTGTGGCTTCTGGCAAAATTGAACAAATAACAATAACAAAGGACCCTGTAATCTGGGCTGTGGATGTAGCTCAGCTGGTAAATGCATGAAACCCCGGGTTCAATTCTTAGTATCACATAAGCTGAGAATGGTGGTTAGGAGACTGTCTCAGGAAAAAAGAGCCTAAAATAGAAATATATTGTATAACATGTATGTAATTCAAAAAGAAAGAATACCAATATATATGCATTTAAAAGAAAATATGAAAATAACATTCGGAAGAAAGGTTTTGGTGAGAGAGGATGATGAGAGAGGAAGGCAAGAGGAAGTAAGAGGAAAATGACCAACATCCATTCAATACATAGGAACATACAAAGCGTAAAAGCTGTATTCAATGTATATTATATACATGAACCTGCCCAAGCATAAAAGCTATATACATATTCAGAATATACATACGTGAACCTGTCAGAAAAACTGAAAATTTAAAAAAGTGTCAGACTCAGGGAAGGAGATTGTTGAGAGACAGTGTAACAGGGTTTTGAAACATTTTTGGGCTTGTAATCTGATTAAACCTCTGGTTCTGCCAGATCTATTTCTTTCTTTCTCTCACCCAGGAGCTATAAGCCACTGTTAACTATATTTAGCCAATTCTTGCTAAAACTACAGTTCACTTGCTTTGGGGGCTCTAGGCTCTGTAGCATCATAGATTATTTTCTTTAAATTGTATTTATTTGCTTATTTATTGAGATTTACCTCTTTTCATGATATGTGTATGAGTGTTTTGCTTGTATATGTGTCTGTGAGCCACATATGTGCCTGGTGTCCACACATGCCAGAGGAAGGAATGGATCTCGGATCCCCTGGAGTTACAATATGGTGCTGAGAGTCCAACCTGTATTCTCTGAAACAGTAGGCAGTGCTCTTTTGCCTGTGTTGGTGTTCTGGTGTTTGAGACAAGGTTTCTCTGTGTAACCCTGGCTGGCCTTGAACTCATAGAGATCCACCTCTTCTGTCCCCTCAGTGCTGGGTTTAAAGGCAAGCGCCATCTCTCTAGCCCCATCTCTTGGATTATTAAGCACCACAAAAGAGTTTATATAGTTTACCTATTAGAAATACAACTAATTTTTTTTAAAAAACAAAGAAAAACAGTTATCTGTGTTTGAGTTAATATAAATATAGCAGGCCTCTGTACAAATAGACATATATGTGTTGTGTATGTTAACTCATACATGTTAATTATTGTGGTTATAGTAATAATAATCTTTATTGCATCACATTCCCTGGGGCATTAGGGAGAAGGATGGAAAGACTTTATCACTCTCTACCATCAGAGGCTTAGACATGCCCTGAAGACTGTGTCCCAGGTGACAAGTGCTCCTCCACTTCATGTGCCTGTCTGTGACATGCAGCTGATTTTCTGATCTGGGCTAGACCTTGCTGGACTCAAGCCACTTGCTTTGTCCCCCTGAAGATACTAGCTCCCTGGGCTCTCTCCTCATGCTCCCCAGGGGCAGCAATGCTCAGGGCTCGTTCCTGGCTCTTGTAAACCCGTGCCCCGAGTGTCACGGCCTCTTCTCTGTTTCCCAATGAGACAAGGATTCTGTCTCTTCAGCGTCACTGTGTTTCATCACTTTTCCTCTTTACATTTTTAGTCTCTGCGGAGTGAGTTTCCGTACAGACCCCAGGGCTTTCTTTTGAAATCTAATTCATCCTGGATCTTCAGGTTTGTGGTATCCTGTGGAACAGGTGGAACTACCCTCCTCCTAGGCTGCTCACACCCTTTTCAGAGTCCTGGGAGGCCAGCCCTTCCTTCCCCTCTCAAAAGTCCTCCCTTGTAGTTTAGGGAAGGAGAAAACCCCTTCTGCTGGAGACCACCCCCAAGGCTGGGAACAGCACTGTAAAGATGTCCATGGCTGCCATGGTAACCCCCATGCGTCCATTCCCTTTCAGGCAGTACCCAGTTCCGTCTCTCCAGGTAGCATCCTTGGCTGCCTTCAGTTTCTCTGCTGATACATAGGGCTGCTAGATTTCTTTCTTTCTTTTTTAGGGAGGAAGGGCTAAGTAGGCTTCTTGTTCACTGTTGAGCCTTTATTTGGGGGTAAACTCGCATCATCTGCTATGGTGGGCTGCCTATGTCCAGTTCTATTTACCCTCAGGCAAAATCTGCTTCTACATGAGCAATAAATAGAAGGCGGAGTAGAGAGAAGAGGTGACTCCCTTCATTCAGGGCTGACACACTCAGTGATGTCACTCACACTTAGGATTGGAGCAGATTCTGTAGGGCTCCCCTGGGCTCCTGGTTGTTCACGATGAAGTGGTGTATGTGTGCTCATATTAGCTGTCTTTACATAGTGAAATAAAACTTCTAGCATGGAGTGGTCAGGGTAGGGCACACTTTTAATTCCAGCAGCCTGAAACAGAGGCAGGTGAATTTCTATGAACTGGAGACCAGCTTTATCTATATATCAGGCTCCAGGACAGTCACAGCTATATAGTGAAACCTCATTTCAAAAATAACAACAAAACATTCCAAAAGCCAAAACCATACTTCCTAACATGATGCTTGCATATAAATGCTCATTAATGTTGGCTTCTATTAGCATCATTCTTATATTTACTTAGAAGCAAAAGCAATACACATTTCCACAAGCTTGTAAGAAATTCAGTTGAGGGGCTGGAGAGATGGCTCAGCGGTTGAGAGCGCCGTCTGCTCTTCCAGAGGACCCGGGTTCGATTCCCAGCACCCACATGACAGCTAACAACTGTCTGTAGTTCCAGTTCCAGGCAAACACCAAGGCAAATAAATAAAATAAATAAATAAAGTTTTTTTTTTTTTAAAAAAAAAAAAAGAAATTCAGTTGAGCATTGGTAGAAATTTGAACACATTTTTAAAAAAATATTATTTATTTATTTATGTATTTATTTATTTATTATGTATGCAGTATTCTGTCTGCATGTAGGCCTGCATGTCAGAATAATATATAGTATAATATAATACAAATATATAATACATATATATTTAAATTGTGCAGGGAATGAAACCCATGCCTTGTACACCATCAGCAAAGGCTCTCCATTGAGCTCCACCATGGCAAGCACTTTGTGCTAACTAAACTTCACTACCAGCCCTTAACTGTTAAGTTGAGAATGGTTTTAAGTGTTTTCAGCCCTTGGGATGGAGTCTGGGCTCAAGCCTGCCATCCCACTGTGGGATGTGCAGCATTAGTGGCAGCCTCAGCCCTGAGGCTTTTCCCACCCATTCTTCCACATGACATCCATGTGCTGTATTGGCAAGAGTATCAGATGAAGGGTAAAGGGAAATGATAGGCAGCTCCTGACCTGGTGATGCTGATGTTTGAGAAGTTACAGGTACTGGATGCTTTATGTGGGTTATTGGTTCACTGTGTGACCTTGGGCTGATAATCATACCATTTTTGTTGTTTTGCTTTTTCTTATTTCTGAGAGAAAAGGTGAGAGGAGGCAGTGGATTAACATATGTTAGAGTCTTTGAAAAATGATACCGGGGGATTTATGTGTGCTATAGTGTCACAAAGAGCCAGGATGATAATCTCCAGGCCTTTGAAGTCTCTATTGCCCCCAGGAGGGATGTTGGCAAAGCCCTGGCTGATGGTGAACTTGATAGCCCAGCTTTGTGAGGGCAGAGCATTGGGCCCACGGTGGTGCTTTATCTGAGATCTGGGTGTCTGTCTCCTGGCATAAATGTGACACCTGCTGTAGGAAGACCAGGCCCTGGCAGCTGGTACTCTGGAAGGAGAGGTTGAGCCAGAAGCAGGAGGAATCACTTAACAGGGGATAAGTGACAAGTGTCAGTCATTCAATCAGCACATTCTTTAGCTCCAATTGCCCCCAGGGGACTAAGCCATGGTTGAGTATCCACTGGCAGGATTAATGCAAATGCAGAGATGGGGAGGATCCAAATATAAGCCCAATGCCTGACATAGAGTGTTGCCTAGTGAACACTGGCAGGGCCATGGGGAGGTGATGGAGGACCACAAAGTCCATGGAGCTGCGAGGACATGTCTATTCTGTGGCACCACCAAGTCCCTACTGCTGTCTGCTTGCTCCCTGACCAATGAGCAGAGGAGAGAGTCAGAGCTACCGATTCTCAGCAGTTCACACAGTTCAAAAGAAGTTGGGATTCCTGTTCCCTGACTCTCAAATTCAAGAGCCCAATTCAGGAATGGTTAGGAGGATGAGATGCCTATCACTCAGTTTGTGAGTTGGACACATAATTCACTGCTTGAAGCAGGCCTGGTGGATGGAGCAGATGCTTCTGTTCATCCTGATGAAGAAAGCAAGGTTAAAGAGATGTAGTGACTGTGTAAGCCACTATGGCTGTAAGGGACATGTGTCCTTAGACTTGTCAATCAACAGACCACACTGTTGACCATCTAGACCTCAGATACCTCCGAACTGTGTATCTCAGATATCTCACCTGTGACCTGCAGGTGAGGGCATGGCTAGGTTTAACTCCACTCAGTTTTCTGTCTTTTCCTCAATAGAGCTATTCTTGGCCACAGAGAGAGCCTTCAGTTAAAAAGGAATAGAACTGGCATCAATGCAGTTCTTCACTTAGTATAGACCTGAGTTCAGTTCTGAGCACAGCCAGGAAGCCAGGGGGTTACAGCCAAAGAGAGGGTTAAGGAAGCCAATTGATGCTCAGTTACCACAAAGAGACATCAAGAGCACTGTAGCCAAGTTAGCCTGACAAGATTCCGCTAGAAATGAAGGCTTGGGGCTGGAAAGATGACTCAGTAATTTAGAGCAGTTGTGTGATCATGAGAAGCAGAGTTCAGATTCCAGCACCCATGTAATAAACTGAGCATCCTGCATATGTCCAGGGGTGTGGAGACAGGAGCATTGCTGGGGCTGGCTGGCTTTCTATCTAGATGAGAAAACATGAATGTGAGTGAGGTCCATGGAGAGACCTGTCCTCACAGGGAGTAGGTATAGCATGATTGAGGGGGACACCTGTTGCCTTCTGGTCTCCACACATGCATAACACACACACACTCACTCACTCACACTCACACACTCTCTCTCTCTCTCTCTCTCTCACACACACACACACACACACACATGGTGGCGGGGAGCTGCGCACACATATTTTTAAATTTTTTTAAAATTATGTATCTGTGCATGTGCCCTTGGAGGCCAGAAGTTCTCATAACTCAGACCTCTGACTCCAGGATCCCTCAAAGCTCTGCTAAAGAGCGGCCATAGGAGAAAGCGTAAATGAAGACAGACATTGGCCTGTAAGGGCTGTCTTCTCTAATCTTGGGTGACAAGTAGGTCTGTGGCTCTGAACTCCAAGCTCTTCTTTCCCTATCTGTAAGATGAGAATGATTGCAGCCAACCTAACCCTACCATTTCAAAAGGCTCACATGACGACAATTATCTGAGATGTTTCCTCAGTGCAAGCCACATAAGAAAAGCAGCCCCCACCCGACGGCATACTCCAGTCTGTGACTCTGTGCCCACCCCTCCAAGCATCAGCACATAAGACACCTGCACAAATCGATATCTACCTTCCATGTGGTCCATACTACTTGTGCTCTGTGGCTGTTTTGTTATGCTGAGACATGGTCTTGCTATGTATCCCAGGCTGGTCCAGTCCTGCCTTTGTCCCCTTACATTTTTGGTGTGTTGTCTCCATCTGTCGCCACACTTAGCTGTTTATTCTGGCTTTGTTTAGTTAGCTGTGTCCCTGTTGGTGCTCACACAGGGATCCCATGACACTTCTGCCTTCTGCCAACTGTTGATTCCCAAGGGGTGGGGGGCTAGTGACTGTTAAACTCCTTATATGTGGAGGGTTTTTTTTTTTCCTCCAAGTGTTGTATCAGTCTGACTCCTGAGCAATGCCTGTGCTGTGTGGCAGGAACTCCAGAGCCCAGATGCAGCCCAGCCAGGCAAGAGCATCTTAATGAAACAGGCCACTGAGGTTCTCATGTCAGCCATGTTACTGTTTGTTTTGTGTCCCTAGATCAGTCATCTCATCAGCCTTGGTCCCAGTCTTCTTTTTTTCTTTTTCTTCTTTGAGACAGGGTTTCTCTGTGTAGCCCTGGCTGACCTGGAACTCACTGTGTAGATCAGGCTGGCCTCAAACTCAGAGAGCCACCTGCCTCTGCCTCCTGAGTGTTGAGACTACAGGCCTTTACCACTAGCACCCAACCTTCTGTTGTTTTGTTTTTACTGTTTTTCTTAGCCAGAGTGAGGATGAAGTGATCTGAAGAACTGTTCTGATTTATGGCCTACAGTACTGTGGGTTCACTTAGGTTAAGCCCAACAGCTCTGCCCAGCCAACCTCTTTATTGTCAAGAAGGCACTGGCATCTAGTGAATTACAGACTGGCTGGCCACTGGGCTCTGACTTCCGGCCCTTACCCACTGCCACCCCTAGCCTCTTCATTTGTGTAGGGATGCTTGCTTGCACATCAACAGATTCGTGTTCCCTCCTCCGATGTGCGCACACTAACCAGTTCCGAAGCACACACCAGTGAGTCGCATACAGTCTGCAGGACTAGCTAGTCCTCTAAGTTTGTTTGACAGACACTAAGTCCCTTGCCCACTCTTTCCTGTCCCCTCCAGCTCCGGTGCTTTTCTAGCCAGGAGTTTCATGGTTAATGATCAGAGAGAAATGTGCCCCTTACTCTTTCGCTTCTCACCCCCACCTCCCATAATCCCCCGCTGCTGCCCTGGAAATGGCCTTTGCCACTGTTCATTAACTGGGCATTTTATGAGAAACCGCCTACCATATGCAATCAGGTTGTAGGAGCTGGAGAGATGGCTCAGAGGTTAGGAACACTGGCTGCTCTACCAGAAGACCTGGGTTCAGTTCCCAGCACCCACATGGCAGCTCACAACTGTCTGTAACTCCAGAGATCTGACGCCTTCACACCAATGCACATAAAGGTTAAAAAAAAAATCAGGCTGGGGCTGGAGAGATGGCTCAGCGGTTAAGAGCACCGTCTGCTCTTCCAGAGGACCCAGGTTCGATTCCCAGCACCCACATGGCAGCTAACAACTGTCTGTAGTTCCAGTTCCAGGCAAACACCAAGGCAAATAAATAAATAAATAAAGTTTTAAAAAAAAAAAAAAAAAAAAAAAAAAAAAAAAAATCAGGCTATAGTCGGTCTCCACTGTATATGTATGACAATAGCTCAGCTCACCTGACAGAGTTCCTTCTCCCATTTAGGGAAGGCAGAGGTCTTTCCCACCCTCTGCCTTGTGGACTGTGGCTAACTTTATATCTGCCCCACCGGGCCCACTTCATACCTGTCTTCTGAAGTGGGTTGAGAAGAGAAGGAGCCCCTCTCTTATCTGCCCCCCCCAAACTTACAGACTCCTGGGCTCCTGAGTCAAGCTGACCTTGTTTTTCTCTCCTTTCCCTTCCATAGGATATGGCAGCTGGAGAGAGCTGGCCAAGGCCCTGGCCAACAGGAACATCCCACCTGTTGATCCCAATCTCCAATTCTACCATCCCCAGAGGCTGAGCCTCAAGGTATGTGGCAGGTCCAGTCTTTTTCCAGCCTATCAGCCAGGACCTTCAGTTGCTTCACGGCCCTAAGGGAAATCTCCTTCTCTGTGGCAGAAGGGAGACAGCTGGGAGAGCCCAGTCTAGCCTCTAAGAAGTTCTAGATGAGTGCAGATATATATCTTGCCTCCCTCATACTGCGACCCTTTAATACAGTTCCTCATGTTGTGGTGACCCCCATCCATAAAATTTATTGCTACTTCATAGTTATAATTTTGCTACTGTTATCATAAGGTAAATATGTGATATGCAGGATATCTGATATGGGACCCCTGTGAAGGCTTTCAGTCTACAGGTTGAGAGCCATTGCTCAAAGCCACAGTGGGCCTAAGTTGTCTTATTTCTGCTTTTAGGGCTAGAACCTTTGCCTAGCTTATGTGAGGCCCTGGACATCCCCTCTGCTTTCCTCCCCTCCCTTTCCCTTCCCTCCTCCTCCTCCTCCTCCTCCTCCTCTCTCTCTCTCTCTCTCTCTCTCTCTCTCTCTCTCTCTCTCACACACACACACACACACACACACACACACAGCATTTTCTGCACATTAGCCAGCATATCTTGGAGACAGGACTATATCTGATAGATACGGGTGCTGAAAGCCTGAGGTGGTAATATAGACAGAGTGCCCCCCCAAACAGCTGCAAACCTGAAAACATGAAGCATTCCCCTACAGTGTTTTTCAGGTGGTACATTAGGGAAACTGAGGGCCATTCCAATTTGGAAAACTTCCCCCAAACAGTTGAGCCAAAAACGTACATTGGATCCTCAGAGCTGGGTGAGACCAAAGTAAATCTGTAGGCGTGTTTGGTAGGGAGGACTTGGGGTGTCTTTGAGGACTCTCATTTGTTGGGACCAGTGACAAATCTGGATAGAACTTGGAATGAGGGGTGTTATAGGAATAAGAAGTCATAGTTCCTGCCCCAAAGGGGTCCAAAGTCATTTTTTTTTTTTTCTCATGGAGCAGGTTGAAAAATTTAGGGCTGTGAACAGACCTCAGGAGTGCATGTTAAGAAGCCTGAGATATTCTCCTCAGGGATATAGTATAAATAATGAATGTAAATGTCTCTTCAGCTGGCAAACTTTCTAGGGTCAGGGACAATGTCCCATGAGCCTCTGCATCCCAGGGCTATCTTCAAGGAGCCCTGAATCCTGTCCTAGCTCCAATTTTTTAACAATATACTCAGCAATTTCATTCTTTGTTCTTCTGACAGAACCAAGACATTTCCCGAAGTAGGAACAGGAACAGTAGCTACCTGAAGTGGAACAAGCCTGTGCCCTGGCTCTCAGAGGTGAGGGACTCTGATGATCTTGGTCTTTAAGGAGGCTTAAGCAGATGAAACACAGATCTCAGGAAACTCTTCTGTGTTTATTGCTGTATTAAAATGTTTACCTCTAGGCTCATTAGATTTTTTTTTCTCCATTAGAGGAGCATAGACATTTGCTGCAGGCCTACTGGGTGCTAAGCTCTACATATCATCTCACACAGCTGTTCTGCCCTGTAAGGTAGTATTAACTTAAGGTCGTGTTAACTCAGCTTGCTGTCACCATTGCAAATGTCTGACACAATGGCTTCCAAGGAGGAAGATGTATTTTGTTTGCCTCAAAGGTTTTAGTTCATTGTTCTTTGGGTCTTGGTAGCACAGTGCATCATGTCGGAGCAAGAGGAGGATTATTCTAGCCTTAGGGTGGCTGGAATAAAGAGATGGAGGAAGGGGCTGGTCCTAATAGTCCCTCCAGCATCAGGACCTGTTTCCTTTAGGCTCTGCCTCTTAAAGATTCTACCATTGGCAGGCTGTGACCTGTGGGCATTTCAAGGACGTTATAGATCCAAGTGGTAACCGGTTGTTAATCCTTATTTTACAGGTGGGAAAACAGAGTCTGGGGAAGTTCCATGACATTCCTAGCCTTGCCCATCCCCAGTCTTAAAGATAACAACTTCCCCAAGAGTGCTCTCTCAAACCACTAAGTCCCATAAGATATTCCAGGAAGAAAGGAATCCATTGTTAAATAAGCTTAAAAAAAAAAAAGCCAAAAAAAAAAAATTAAAAGCCCATTGTGCAGGACAACTGTTCTTGGAAATTGACATTAACATATGAAAGATTCTGAGAAGTCCTGGGGAAATCTATTTAGTTTGGTTTAGCTCAGCATGTCCCAAATTTATTTGCCCTTGAATTGCCTTTCCTATGAATGCCTGTTAATATTCTGAGCTACCAATGTCCTAAAGGAACATGCATTAGGAATCTGCTTCAGAAGGTAGTTATTATGGGAGCCAAAATCACAACCAGGTGCACTGGTACAGCAAAGAAACAGCCTATGCATCTCCTTACCAATCACCGCACTATTCCCAGCCATCCTGATAGTATTTACTAAGAGGCATCGACAGTCTTGTGCGTGTGCGTGCATATGTGTGTGTGTGTGTGTGTGTGTGTGTGTGTGTGTGTGTGTGTGTGTGTGAGCACATACAAATTACCTTGAGTATATGCTTGTGCCAAAACTCTGGAATAGCATAATGCTTTGGAGAGTCATATTTTACAGCCTGTTTAGAACCCAGGATCTCCATCTGGGAGCCTGTGGTAGAGACTACTTTTCTTGGCTGTGTGTTATGGGCCAGTCTCTTGTCTTTATTGTTCCTATTATAGATTGATCTTGTTTCTTGGGTGGTTTTATTTTTAACCCACCCACTCAAGGGCAAGAGAAAAAGAGGCAATGTTAGCTCCTCTCTATGAGACTGCCTCTTTTTAAAGACCAGAGGGTCGATTACAATGCTGGCACAGTTGTTCTGGGTGATGTCATCGGACAGTTGGCGATAGTATACTGAGTCGTGTCCTGGTATCCAGCCTTCTCTCTAAGGGCAGCTTGGTTCACTTTTGGTTTCTTTTCTCTGCTCTCCTCTCCTCCCCTCCCCGCCTCCCCCTCATTTTTGAGACGACGTTTCTCTATGTAACAACTCTGGTTGCCCTGGAACTTACTCCATAGATCAGGCTGGCCTCAAAACGGTAGAAATCCGTCAGCCTCTGTCTACCTCCGGAGTGCTGGGAATAAAGGCGTGCACCCCCGTTGCCCAGCTTGTTTATTTTTGAGACAAGGTCTCCTGTAGCAGACTGGCCTTGAATTTACTGTATAGTTGAGAATGACTTTGAGTTCCTCTTAATCCTTTGCCTTCACCTCCCAAATGCTAGAATTACAGGCATGTCCATCACTTCTAATGGGTTCTCTCTCCCCCTCCATCTCCCTCTCATTTTGGAAATAGGGTCTCAGGCTAGGCTAGCCTGATCAAAAGCCTTAGCTTCCTGAATTCTGGGATTATAGGTATGTGCCACCACCATATCTGTCCTGAAATTTTTTTTTTTTTTTTTTTTTTTTAAGAAAAGGAGACCTTGGCGGGACTGGAACTCACCCTAACCCTAACCCTCTGACTACTGAGTGCTGAGATTAAAGGCATGTGCCATCACACCTGGCCAGAATTAACCTTTTTAAAGGAATATTTGGTGTCTTAGTTATTGGAGTGATCTTTCAGTGGTAAACAACCAGTTTCCATGGATTAACATCTTTAAACATTAAAAGATTTTAAATTCTCATCTTTATAGAGCTTTAGGAAATCCCTGATTTCCTAGGCCAAGCCCAGCTTCCCTGTTCCTCCCATTATTGGGAGTTCTGTGTGCCCAGTGGCTCTCAGATTAGGAGCCTCACCCCCTTTGTAGGCAGTGTGTCTGAAAAGCTGCAGTTAGCAGAGAGCCTTGTTCTAAGTGAACAAGGACTGCATATGTAAAGACACGACTCTGTTTTCCAATCTCTAGCTTTGCCTGACTGCTCTGAGGCCAGAGTCGTTCAACAAGGCAGCAGCTTTAGCTGTTGTCCTTAGTGTGTGGGAGAAGACTAAAGGTATTGGACAGCTGGGGCTGGGTGCATGGGCAGCTGTCCTTAAAATTTCCAAGTACATCAGCCAACTCCAGTGCCAGCCATTTCATCTGTTGATAGTATGTTGGTCCATCGGTACACTCTGTCTACTGGATCATTCCCCCCAAACGAAAACAATTACAAGCAAGAAATTTGGTGGACACAGCTGACTCAAGCAAGTCACAGTGTTTGTGTTACTATACAACTTTGGTAGGCGATGCTTCTCACCTGTGAACAGGCACAGAACGTAAACTTAGGGGCTTTATTCTCATTTGTTTCCAGCACTTAATCCAGAGCCCCGCACATTGCTTCAGGATTTTTTTGTCTTTTTTTTTTTTTTCTATTCCTTTGTTTTGGTTTTCTGAGACATGAAGCCTAAAGCCCCTTAGAGAGTATATTAGCTCAAGATATCCTGGAACCTACAGTGACCTCAGGATTACAGGCTTGTGTCACCTCACTTAGCTTGTTACTCTTTCTATGGGGGTGCACAGAGGACAACTTCCATCTTATAGAGGCAAGGTCTCTTGTTTCTGCTGCACAGTGTGCTCTAGGCTAGCTCTGGGAGATTTGCCACCTCTCATCTCACAGTAGGACTGCCAGGATCCTCTACCTCCCATCCCACAGTAGGACTGACTGCCAGGATCCCCACAGTAGGACTGCTGGATCCTCCACCTTCCATCTCACAGTAGGACTGCCAGCATCTTCCACCTCTCATCCCACAGTAGGACTGCCAGGATTCCCTACCTTCCATCCCACAGTAGGACTGCTGGGATTACAGACTTGGTCCACTGTACCAGCTTTTTATGTAGCTGAAGATAGAGCGTGGGTGTTGGTTTATGGAGCAGGCACTTTGCTACCAAAGCATCTCCCTGGCCCTTGTTACTGCTTTTTAAAAAAGAATTTTGGAGAGAGACCTGATGGTGTGTAATAGTAATCACAGCAGTCAGGAGTCTGAGGCAGGCGGATCTGGGTTTGAGAATAGCCTAGGCTACATGTTGAGACCTTGTCTCTAGAACAAAATAAAACAGTAACAAAAATGTTATTGAGATCTATTCGTATTCTTTACAAGTACTCACAGAGTGCAGTCCAGTAGCTTTCTGAATATTAACAGAGTTGGGCTTCATCGGAGACTCTAAAACTTTCTGACTCAGTCACTCAGTGGTAGAGCATTTGCTTGAAATTCATGAGGCCTTAGATACAATTCATAGTACTGCAAAATAGGTAAACAAATAAGGAGTCCAGGGCTGGGGATATAGCTCGGTTGATAACTATTTGTCTAGCATGCACAAAGTTCCTGGGTTCAGTCTGAAGAACAGCGTAGACTGGGCCTGGTGCCCCACGCCTGTAATCCCAGCACTCAGGAGGTGATGGCAGGAGGATCAGAAGTTTACAATCATCCCTGGCTTCATAGTAAGTTTAAAACCAACCTCAGCTACAAGAGATGCTGTCTCAATAAAAGGAAAAGAAAGGTCTGCATCCTGACCATCCCCCTCACCCACTCTTGTCCCAACCTTAGGTACAGAGTTATCTAATTTTTAAAATAATTTTTAAAAAGTTTATGTGTATGAACGTTTTGCCAAATGTATGTATGTATACCATATATGTTTCTGGTGCCCATGGAGGTCAAAAGAGGGTGTCATACCCCCAAATCTGGAGTTATAGTTGGTTATTAGCTATCATGTGAGTGCCAGGAACTGAACTCATATCTGCTGTAAGAGCAAAGTTGTTTACACCCGGGCTATACATTTGCCTTTCTGAGATGGGTTATAGAAATGGAATCATGAGATGTGACCCTATGGGTCTGGCTTTTTTTTTTTACTCATATGAGGTTTGCAGAGTTCATCCACAAGGTGACATGACACGTTTATTCCTTATTGTAGCAGGGTAAGATGGCATCGCATGGCTAGCCACACTTTAAAACTTCCCCAACTGAGGGAGCAGAGGGGATGGGATGAGATACTGTTTTTGTCTCGTGTTTGTAATTAAGACCAGAGTGTTACAGGGTGTGAGACAACTCTCAAATATTCTTTTGGTCCTACCAAAGTGGCCTTCGGTGATGCAGGGGCCATAGGAGTTCTAGATTGCAGAGGGGGAACATTCTAGACAGCTGCACCAGCTCCCTGGCTTGCAGGGCACAGCTGTCCATCCACTTAGCCATCTGCTAGTCTTTCTCATTGGCTTCGGTCTACAAGTGCTTTCTCCCTCTACTTGGCTCTCACCGAGCAGAAGTTCTTGGGAGGGTGGTGTGGAGACAGGGAGAACTATGAATTTATTCCTTCTCGGTTGGTAGACACATTGTTGCTAGTTTGGGGCCCACTGTAACTAATGCTGCTGTGAACACCTGAGTAAGTTTTGCCGAGGGTTGGGGCTCCTGTTTTCCGAGTCCAGGTCACCATCATAACACTTTGTCTTACCTCCTCTACACTTTGGTCACGTGGTGAGACGCCTGTAGCAGTCAGTTCCTTATGAACCTTCTGTATGAATGGGGAAGCTTCACCCACTAGAGGAAGGTGGGCCTCCAGCCTCCATCAAGCTCCAGAGTGGCTCTTACCTTTCTAGCATCTGGAGCCCCTTCATTCCACAGGGAGCATCATCAGCTCTAGAGCAGGCCAGACAGTTAGGAGTGTAACTTATTGCTAGTGTTTATCTCGCTGGAATGAGACCCCTGATTCCATTTCCAGCACTGTCTAAAAAAATAAAAGTGAAGAGGAGTAGAGCAAGTTGTTCTGAATGCTGCCCAGGAAAGCCAGGGTGTAGGAACCAGTGGCCTCATTGGCTGTTCACAGAGGTCAGGTAAGGCCTCATTGGTCCCAAGCTGATCTACCACCAGGTATGTTGGGCTTGTGACAGGGCAAGAGTCAGTCAGTGCCCACAGCCAATCTCTCCTGTCCCTTTGCCCATCTGCAACAGCTCCGAACACGGGTGACACCATTTGCACAGTTTCAAGTCATGGTCTTAGATTGAGTCCTCTCTCTCTCTCTCTCTCTCTCTCTCTCTCCCCCCCCCCCCTCCATCCATCCATCTTCTCCCTAGGTAAGTGCTATATGACTGAGCTACATTTGCACCCTTTTTTCATCTAACTGTACGGTGAACACATTAACTGATCTAAGCACTCTACCAGAATGTATTGCTCTGAGTTCAGCATGTACAAGCATCTGTTCACTCAGATAACTAGGATGTGCTGGGACACAGAAGAAGAAGCTGTTAGCTCTTCCCAGGGCAGGCACAGAGGGCCTCAGAAGTATTTGAGAAAACTTTTGAAGAACAAATAGGAGTCTGCCATGTGCAGAAGAAAACACGGCCTGGTTAGGAAACAGTATTTGGGAAAGTGTGGGAAGTCTAGCTGGCTGGTTTTGGCAAGGGCTGGAAGTTAGATGTGGGTAGGTGTGGCAGGGAGGGTGTGGTGTGTGGTGAGGGCTGGGAAGGCAGGTCGGTCATAAAGATCACAGGGAGGTTTTATTCAGCAGTCACCTCAGGTTTTCAGCTGCAGAGTGACATGCTCCAGAACAGTCCTGGGGACAGTAAGAGGAGAGGCTCTGTCATCCACTGAGGCCACATGGCATGTTGCTGGGCTAGCAGAGGCGGAGTGGTGGAAAGGAAGGCAATGTGGCAGGCCTTACCATATTTAAATGATGCTTTCTGCCCCCTCCAGCTCCATAGGGTAATTGCTGTGTGTTCTCAGGGAGTCACTTCCTGAACTCCAATAGCCTGCCTTCTAAATGAGATAATGCAGCTAACTGCAAGTTCCCTCACAACTAAAGCTTGGAGGAAGCGTTCCCTTTCCCGGCCTTTTGTGTGTGTGTGTGTGTGTGTGTGTGTGTGTGTGTGTGTGTGTGTGTGTGCAGCCAAGGCTGCTGGGCCACAGCTCCTGCCGTGTCCTTGCTTGTTCAAAGAAAATGGAGTAACATAAATTTTATGTAGTTGTCAACTTGGGTCTGGGGAGGAAGACAGAGTCCAAGGGTCTCCAAGACAGCCAGAGGGTGAGAACAAAGGTCTGAGACTTAGCCGAATGCTGAGTGAGGTCTTCCCCAAAGAAAGATCTAATTCTCTCAGTCACTCTTGGTTAGCCCTGATGACTTTCCCTGGCCCCTCAGGCTCTAGTGGCTAAGCTAGACAGCCTGAGGAGCAACTATGAGGGATTAGAGTCTACCTGCCCTCAGGCCAAAGCTGCTTTCTGCCAAACTCACTTTGATGCCAAGCCTGGAGTCCTAGCTCCAGGCTTCACACAGCAAAGCTCTGGCGGCTGTATTTCCTCTCTGGTCCCCTGCTCTTCCAGAGCTCTCTGGCCTGGAGGTCTCCTCGGGAGGGCCAAGAAGCAGGCCACTTAGAAGAGACAACTGATCTTTCAAGCTGGACTTGAGGAATTTCCCCAGAAGCAGCATAATGTCCCTATTCTTCCCTTCCTTGGGTCCTAACCCGCCTCCCACCTACCAGCCCACACACCCTCTCACCCATCCCAGCCCCCTACTTACATTCCTGTGAGTGATGGCTACTTCCCAAGGTCCCACATTCCAAGTGTTGACCCAGCTAGTGAGCATAAGGGTCAGAGAGTGACAAGCCAGCCTCTGTCTTCAGGTTCCAGAGTGGGACAGTGTCCATGAGGCCTTGCCCATCTTTGTAGCCTAACTTAGACCCTCAGCATTCCTGGAAAGCACTTCCTCTGTTCCCATAGTCCTCTTTCAAAAAAGAATTGTGTGGGGGCTGGAGAGATGGCTCAGTGGTTAAGGAACAATGGCTGCCCTTCTAGAGGACCCACATCCACATGGCAGCTAACAATAGTAACTTCAAAATCTCACACGCTTACACAGACATACATGCAGGCAAAACACCAATGTACACAAAATAAAAATAAAATTATAAAAGAAAAAACATTAAAAAAAAAGAATTGTGTGTTGGGGGTACACATGTGTGCTGGTGCCTGTGGGAGCTAGAGGTAACCTCTGGTGTCATTCTTCAGGGCCACCCACCTTGAGTTTTGACATAAGGTCTCATTGGCCTGGGGCTTCCCAGTTTAGGACTAGACTATCCCGAGCGCTCTGGGGGTCTCCTGTTTCTCTCCTCCCCCATGTTAGGATTCCAAGCTCAGGCCACCTTTCCCCCGTGATTTTTGGGGATGGAGCTCAGGCCTTGTGCTTGAGTAGAAAGCGCTGTACTAACTGACCCATCCTCCCAGCACCCATCCTGCATCCCTGTCCTTCAGTCTGAGCCTCTTCCTCTTCTGCTTTTTTTTTTTTTTTTTTTTTTTAAGAGTGACTCAGATTTTAGGATCAGACAAGCTGAGGGGCAGGCAGGGAAGACCTGTTTGTGTGTATGGATGAGGCACCACTTGGAATGTGCTCAGCTCTGGTGAAGGGTTGTGGAGGAATTTGAAACTGTGGGTCAGCTGGGACCATACCCTGCTTCTCTTCTCTTCCTAAACATGGCCTCACCACCACCTGGAGTGTGGCTTCCGGGAGCCTGTGAGCTGCAGGAGGCCCTGGTGCCTGACAGAAAGCAGCTGCGATCCCAGTATCCCCTTTGGGGATAGCCCAATGACCTAACTGTCCCCAGCTAGGTCCCCACTTCCTAAAGGTTCTGTCATCTTTCAGTAGCACCGGGTGGAAGCCGAGCCTTCCACAGAATAGACAAGAATCCCTGCGCCCATCTGCTTGCTCTGCTCCTGGAACTACGCTATAGCTCATTGTCTCTTCTGCTCACACAGTTCCGGGGCCGAGCCAACCTTCATGTGTTTGAAGACTGGTGTGGCAGCTCCATCCAGCAGCTCAGGAGGAACCTGCATTTCCCACTCTACCCCCATGTAAGTGCCTGTGGGGATGTGGGCCGCCGTTCTCAGACCATCCTCTGTCTCCTCCACCTCATCTCTCCCACCGGCCTCCTTCCTCAGCCCTTCTCAGTCAGTCACGGTCTCTCAGGTCCCCTCTTCTTCTGTTTAGACTATCTTTCCTCTTTCCTGTCTTCTCCCTCCTTGAGACTCTTGCAGCCTGCCGCTCTGCAGCATTTCAGTTTAGGCTCTCTTGGTATTTATCCCGGGCCAGCATGTACAGATGTGTAAGTTGTACACAGTCCAGGGCCACCTGGACCGAGAACTGAGTGGGGCCCGACGCTTGTCTTGAACTCCACGTACCATGAGGCCATACCCCTAATCTTTCATCCCCTGGCCCCTTCTAGCCTTCCCACCAGCCTTGAGCAGCCCAAACTCAAATCCTTCCAATTCTTCTTCCTGATTCTGAGTAACAGTTCATCTTTCTTGACATAGATCCGCACAACCCTGAGGAAGCTGGCTGTGTCCCCCAAGTGGACCAACTATGGTCTCCGCATATTTGGCTACCTGCACCCTTTTACCGATGGTGAGGCAGCCCCAGAGCCTCATTCTTCTTCCCCCTCTTGAATTCTTCAGGAATGTTCTAGAAACATAGGCCCAAGCTAGGAAATACATCTGCATTGAGCCCCTGTTAGCCCATCATCAAAGAGAGAGGGGAAACTGAGGCACGGTGAACTTTCACCCAATATCTTCAGGCTGCTGCCTTTCTCTTTCTTGCAGCTGGAACTGGCTGGTCTCCATAAGTCTTCTCTATCTTCATATTGCTGCCCCAGAATGTAGAGTCCCCCTCTCATGCAAAGGTGGGCGGCAGTAGGGCACTATGAGCAAAGGAAATTAATACCCAGGCATTATGTAGGCGTTCAGTGTGGGTCCCGAGGCCCCTCCATGACTAACCCAGACTCTGCTGTTGCCCAGGGAAGATCCAGTTTGCCATTGCTGCTGATGACAATGCCGAATTCTGGCTGAGTCGTGACGACCAGGTCTCAGGCCTTCAGTTGCTGGCCAGTGTGGGCAAGGTAGGGTCAGCTTGGCCCCTATTCTCTCATTGACCCATGGAGGCAGACAGTCATGTGGTACATGAGACTATTGGGAGCCTCCTTGACCATTAGCATCACTGATGTGAAGAGACAAAGGTGCTCACACTGTCCCTCAGCTCTGTCCTATACTGCAAAGGGCATTGAGTTGTGTGTGTGTGCGGGGTGGGCAGCCACATACGTCTTTTGGATTCCACTGTCCCTCAGCTGAAGATTCATGCGGGTTGGCTGCCTACAAGGCTCCCTTCCCTCAGTGAGGGCAGATGTGTGTTGGCCAGCCAACCTCCTTAACTCTCTGTTCCTCCTTTCTCCTTCTTACTCCCCCACCCCGACCCTGCACTTCTAGACAGGAAAGGAATGGACAGCCCCTGGAGAGTTTGGGAAATTTCAGAGTCAAATTTCCAAGCCAGTGAGGTGAGTAGGGAGCGTTACCACCACTCGTGAGCCCCTCAATGCCAGGCCTGTCAGCACGAGAGTTCAGGGAGGGCCCCTCCTCACCATCTCCACCAGCCTGCTGCTCAGAGTTTCTGTGTTCCAGCCTCTGCATAGCCTGCCTAAACAGAATCTGTCTGTCCCGTTCGTCTTCATTTTACATGTGCTTTTTTAGACTCTTTCTTTTTTTAATGAGTGTGTTCTTGTTTACATGTATATGCGTGTACCATGTGCGGGCCTGGTACCCTCAGGGGACAGAAGGACGGACAGAAGGACAGAAGCAGAGCTCACTCTTGACTTTTAAGCCTCCACTCTTGTCTCTCCAGCCTCCTCCTTCATTTTAGATGAGGCCACTGAGGCCCAGGGAAGCTTTATGACTGATGGAAAGCCATACAGATATTGAGTGACTCTTGAGATTAGAAAAGACAGGCCTCCTTTCTTCCAGGCCTCGCCTTCTCCTTTTCTCCAGATCCAGAAATGCTCTCACACATCAAGTCTGCCTAGTGGTTTCTAGAGGGATCTATCTGTACAGGGAACTGGAAGGATGACTCTGACGTGATCCCAGGGAAATCAAACCCTCTCCTGCTGACAGCAGCTGGAATGCCATTAAGAATTGGGCTATGAACTTAGTCCAGCTTCAGGCTGCCACCTGGTGGCCAGCACAGTCACAAGCGAGACTACACGCTGGCTGGAAGGGAGCAGACCTAGTTTGCAAAGAGCCCTTGCTGTGTGCCAGCACTAGGGTGAGCCTCTGAGTCCTCTCAGTGGTTGGCGTGGACTCTAAAGCAAGGCTGCCTGGTCCAGATTACAAGTCCATTGCTTCCTACCTGGGTGATGTTCCTAAAGATTACAGAGCCTGCTCCAAGGAGTGTCTGCACTGAGGATGGTCCCAGTGTGAGGCCTAACCCTGAGTGCTGTTTCACTGTGTCCCCCCAAATGACTTGTGAACCACTTATATTTAGTCCTTGCAGAAAGAAAGCCAAGGTCAGCTGTCAGGGGTAGGCTGGGATAGTTAAATGGTGCACCAGGGAGCTTATGGGTGGGAGAGGTGGGTCAAGGTGACCAGCTAAGGAAAAGCCCGTTTTCTGTCTCCCTCTGCCAGCTTATCAGCCTCCCTCAGGTATTACTTTGAGGTGCTACACAAGCAGAATGGTGAAGGTACCGACCACGTGGAAGTCGCGGTGAGTGACTTCTTCAGCCCCTGCCCACTCCCGCCTGTCCCAACATTCCCTTATCTCTGGAACACTGTCCCAAATCCAGCATCCTCCAACACTGGTACCCTTCCTCTAATTCTAGTGGAGACGGAATGACCCTGGAGCCAAGTTCACCATCATCGACTCTCTCTCCTTATCCCTCTTCACAAGTGAGTAGGCCCTGCCTGCCTGCCTGGAAGCCCATGTGGTGCAGGCTGAGGTTGAGGGGGTGCAGATAAAGTTCTGCTACTTAGAACATGTGTCTGAAGTAGGTCCAGAGAGGATGAGGGCCTGAGGGACCTTACAGTTAGGGGGCCTTTACTCTCTGGGGCCAGCGGTCTGTTTAAGAACATGCTAGATGGGGCTGGAGAGATGGCTCAGCCGTTAAGAGCACTGACTGTTCTTCCGGAGGACCTGAGTTCAATTCCCAGCATCCACATGGCAGCTCACAACTGTCTGTAATTCCAAGATCTGACACCCTTACACAGTTATGCATGCAGGCAAAACACCAATTCACATAAAATAAAAATAAAAATAAATTTAAAGAAAAAAAAAAGAACATGCTAGACACAGGTATGGAGGCGTAAGGTTTGTTTTGTTTGGTTTTTTAATACAGGGTTTCTCTGTGTAGCCCTGGCTGTCCTGAAACTCGCTCTGTAGACCAGGCTGGCCTTGAACTCAGATCTGCCTGCCTGTCTTCTCCCAGCATTAGGGAGGCTGTGGCAGGAGGATCATATATTCAAGGCCATTATATGGAGACTTAAAAATAGACACAAAGCAGGGCTGGAGAGATAGCTCAGAGGTTAAGAGCACTGGCTGCTCTTACAGAGGTCGTGAGTTCAATTCCCAGCAACCACATGGTGGCTCACAACTATGTATAATGAGAGCTGGTGCCCCCTTCTGGTCTTCAGGGACACATGCAGCCAGAACACTGTATACATAATAAATAAATAAAAATTAAAAAAGTAGACACAAAACAAGAAAAGGGAGAGTGGGATTTTGTCTAGAAAATGTGTTCAATGTACAATATATGCGTGTATGAAAAAATTAAATATAAAAATAATGCAAACAGAAAGATAATGCAAAAAATAATACAAACAAAACTTCTCTGAGCCCTCACCTCTGAAAAATGCCCTTGCTCATCCAGGCCTAACATTTTGAATACACTTGAGTTTGAAGGCTGATGGAAGGCAGATTCAGCATGTTGTATTTTATATTTGTGTATACATATGTATGTGTATTATGAATGTAACAATAATAAGCCATCATTTTGAGAGTGGAGGATTTAGAAGGGCCTGAAGGGAAGAATGGGAAGGGAGAAAGCAATGTAATTTTACTTCCATTGAAAATGTACTTTTAGCCAGTGGTAGTGCAGGCCTTTAATTCCAGCACGCAGGAGACAGGCAGAAGGATATCTCTGTGAGTTCCAGGCCAGTCTGGTCTACAGAGGAAGTTTCAGCATAGCTAGGACTGTTGTTACACAGAGAAACTCTGTCTTGATAAACCAAAAAACCAAACCAAATCAAAACAACAAACAACAAAAAAATTTTTTTAAAGGTTGACAAATGGATCCAATCCCTGTTTGTAACTATAGTCCTTACTCAATCAAGACCACGAGGAGAAATTATCATCTACTTTTTTATTCAAGACGAGATTTCTCTGTGTAGTCTCAGCTACCCTAGAATTTGCTCTATAGATCAGGCTGCCCTTGAACTCAGAGACTGACCTGCCTCTGCCTCTTGAGTGCTGGGATTAAAGGCGCACACCACCACAGCTCAAAACTGCCTTCTACTTTAAATTTTCAGGATGTGAGCTTTTCAGTTCTTTACACTGTTTGTCATTGTCTCAGCAGGACTTGTACCCTAAGGCCCCACTAGAAAGTAAAATGGCTACACATGGTGACACCCCTGTAATCTCAATAGTCAGGAAGCTGATGTGAGAGGAAATCATGAGTTCAAGGCCAGCATGCTCTACACATAAAGTTTCTGACTCAAGAAAAAGATTGAAAATGAATAAAAATGTTGAGCCAGTTGGTGGTAGCACACATCTTTAATTCCAGCACTTGAGAGGCAGAGGCAGGTGCATTTCTGAGAGTTCAAGGCCAGCCTGTTCTACAGAGCAAATTCCCAGACAGCCATGGCTGCTACACAGAGAAATCGCTGCCTTGGAAAAACAAAAACAAAAACAAACAAACAAAACAGGCACAATTAATCTGTCAAACAGTTCTGAGAGATCTGACACCCTCTTCTGGCCTTCACAGGCAACAGCCCATATAACATATACTCCTACAGACAAACATACAAACACATAGATAAAAATGGACCAGATGTGATGGCATATTCCTTTAATCTTAGCATTCAAGAACTGGAGGCAGGAAGATCTCTTTGAGTTCAAGGCTATCCTAGTTTATATAGTGAGTTAAAAGATAGCCAGGGATACATGGTGTGATCCTGTATCAATCAACAAAAACATTTATTTAAAAGATTAAACTTTGGCTAAATATTTGATGCTATAGGAGGATGTGGAGCATCTTTCAGTTTTTTCAAGTAATCAATAGCGTATGTATTGCTTGCGCATGCGTGTGTGCCCGAGCACACGTACAGAGAGAGGCCAGAGGGGACATGAGGTATCCCGCCTTATTGTTCTCTCTACCTTATCCCCATAAGACAAGGTCTCAGTAAAACTAATCACTGTTTTGGCTAGGCTGGTTGCCAAGTAAGACCCTGAGGTCTACCTATTTTAGCTCCATGGCACTGGGGTACAGGTTATGCCCAGCTTTTATGTGGGTTCTGAGATTCAAAGTCACAAATGAAACATACACCCTTATTCACTGAGCTATATACTCAGCCCCTGGTCAGTATTTCAGTTTTATAATCACCAATGCTAAGAGTACTACTGCTTTGCATAAATTACTGCTGTGAGCATAATTTCTTTCAGCATAAATAAGGGATATAAACTACAAGTTATGTTAAGGGTCATTTTGGAAATTCTGCTCTGATTCTAAGTCAAAATTTACTTAACAGCTTTTCAAAATGCTCACATTTTTGTTTTCTGTCATTAATCTGTTATGTGTCTATAAGAGCATGTAACTTATATGTGCACATTAAAAACACCATGTCATAGCATAAATAATTTTGAACCTGAGCCAATGTGTATCAGGGATTGTTCACTGGCATTGCTGGATGTGTAGCAAAGTGCACATAATGTATGTTCAGAACCAAGGTCAATGTTATGTGGTACAACCAGAAACCTTTTACTATTGACACATTCTTTTCATGGACTCCTACCCAGTTATACTCTCCATGTGGGCACTTGACCACCAACTTAAACTGGAGAAGAAAGAGGTGGTGTGAGCAAACTTGAGGCCAGCCTGGGCTGTGATAAACAGTACTGTGGTTGGTGAGGAGGCGGGCATCGAGGGCCACTATGGTGCTGTGAACACCTTGGGGAGCCTGGCTCACCATGTTCACATGGTACTCACAGATGTTTATGAGAGGGTGCCCACCCTAGAAACCAGAACTAGATTGCATGGGTGGTAACATCTTTCCCTCTTACTAGAGAAACCTTAGGTTCAAACCCCAGCACTGCCAGGGATACCCATGAAGTACTATATAGGCGTAGGCTGAGTGAAAGTATAATATGGCTGAGTATAGATTTCTGTCAGGTCAACAGTAAAACATTTTGGGGAGGTGGTACCTTCCTTTTTCTAGTGTGTGCAAAATCAGATGTGCATTGGCCATGAAGTGAAGCAGGTTCCAAGGGAGCTGGCTAAACCCCGTTACGGGCATCTGAGGGTAGGGGCTCAGCCTCCACCTGCAGGAGTCTAGAGGCTGTGCCCAATCTTTTCCACCTGCTCCTCAAAGCACACACTGTAAGGACCTACAGCTTCCTACTCTTCTCCCCTGCCTGGGCACAGATGAAACCATCCTAAGGATGGATGAGGTGGGCCACATCCCGCAGACAGCAGCCAGCCATACAAGCTCCTCTACCACTCCTCCCGGGGATGAGCAGCCCCCAGCTGACATGCTTCGGCCTGACCCTCGGGATACCCTCCATCGAGGTAAGTTCTTGGTCACATACTCATCACCACAATGGAGGTCTGCACATGCCAGGTTCTCTGTGTTGATGGACAAGACTCAGGAGACCTGTCTATTCTACAGTAGCCCCAAAGGCACAAAATTCCTTCCCCATTTGAAGTATAAAACATAGCATACATACCAAAATTGCAAGAGCATTTATGTCCAGCTTTAAGATTTTGCAAATCATTATAGAGTGGACATTGTCTAACCACCATCCAAGATCAGAAATGGAGCCTTCCCCAGCTGGCCATGTTTTTAAAGCTGACAGTGTGTCCCATTTCTCCCCTTTAAAATAAAGAAGGTGGCGGCCAGATATGTCGCCTATCTACAGTCCCAGCAGTCAGGAGGATGAGGCCGTAAGATCCTGAGCTTATAACCGTGACAAGCTCTGTCTCAGAAAAACAAAACCAAAAAAATAGTGAAAGCTGGACAGTGGGAGGAAGGAAGGAAATCCAGCTAACGGGAGCATACTAAGGTGGAGCCCTGTAGCCTGTCCAAGTGCCACTGGACAGTGACCCAATTGCACTGTCCTGTGCCTCGGAGTCCTCTGCCGAAGAGTGATGGCAGACTCAGGATAGACACGGGACCACCGTTGTCACCAGTGAACACGGCTGGAGGCTTCTCCAGTGGAAGACGGCAGGCCTGTCCCTCAGTCGGAAGCCTCTGTGGCCCTAAGACATTTGTGCTCTCTCACCTCACACAATCCTCTCCCCTCCCGTTCTCAGTGCCTCTGATCCCCAAGTCCCATCTGCGCCACGTCCTACCTGATTGTCCCTACAAACCCAGCTACTTGGTGGACGGGCTGCCGCTACAGCGTTATCAGGGCCTCCGCTTTGTAAGTCATGTCCCAAGACCACGGGGGACTGGGAGAGGGCCTGCTGCCTGTGGCTGGGGGTGTAGGGGACGGGGGATGGACTAAGGCTGACTCTGCTCCCTGTGCCCTAGCCCAGTAGACAGGATGGCCTTTCAGGTCCCTGGGCTGCATCCCTGGATGGGCTCACTAGGGTGGACTGTCCTGCAGAGCTTGTAGACAAATGCTCTGCCTTCAGATCAATCCCTTCCCCCAGGTTTGCAGCCTGGTGTCTCTACTCCAAGGGCCACACAGACCACGTCCTGCCTGCTCAGTCCCAGCAACTGGGTAGCCAATGCATTTTAAACTCATAGACAAGATGCTTAGGAAAATATACTAGATGTGGGTGGTAGCTTTATCTGTGGAGAGTGAGGGAGCAGAAAGAACATGGTACACCCAGTCTAGCGATGAAGATACCAGACTGGAGGCAAGAAGGAAGTGGTCAAGAGTGAGGTGGGCCAGGGAGTGTGGGCCATAATTGAGTACCTTTTGGGTTGTGGTGAGCTCAGGCTGTGTTTAAAGGGTCAAAGGAATCGGAATGTAAAGGGCTCAGTGCTGAGAATAGATAAAGAGGCTCTGAGACGGAAGGAGAGAATTGGGGGGGCCAAAGGGAAGAGGACATGGTCATGGTGACAACTAAGGGAGACAGGTGGCCCAGGGACCCTAAAGATCAGGCCTGAGAACACTGGAGTCTATACTGCATAACTAAATGTGACTTCAGCACAGTAGCATTGCCCCGCCCCCCCATCCAGGTTGGCTCAGCCCAGGCAGGCTGGTTCCTCCGCAGGATCCTCCGGCTGGTGTATGTCCTTGTTTTTTCCTGCCTTCAGGTTCATCTGTCCTTTGTTTATCCCAATGACTATACCCGCCTGAGCCACATGGAGACCCATAATAAATGCTTCTACCAAGAAAGTGCCTATGACCAGGACAGGTGTGTGACACTGAATGGGACAATAGAGGATCTTGCGGGGGCTCTGTAGAAGTCAGGAGAGCTGACTGGGCTGGTGAGACCCCTCCACACTGAGAAGTCCTGGGCGCTCCTCACATGTGCACGTGTGTATACACTGTCCCAGAACCTGTGGGAAATCTGCCCGTCCACATGTCCCTTGCTCCTACAGGTCCAGTTTCCAGGAGTATATCAAGATGGACAAGCCAGAGAAGCAGGATCTGGAACAGCCAGGTACAGAGGCGAATGCAGCTAAGGCTGTCGGTTTGCACCTAGCTGCGGGAAGAAGGTGATGGTCTCTTCCTAGGAGCATTCTAATTATACAGCCTTGCACTAGAGGAGCTTAGAGTGAAAATTCCCCAGATGGATTCCCTCATCACAATCCAGGGAGCAGGGAGCAGGACCCCTGCCTCCCATTTCAGGTCTGTGTAGAGAGTGGTGTTCCTCCAGTACTGGGCAGCTGGAGTGGTTCTGGGGACCCTGGCTATGTACACTACTGGAAAGCATGTTATAGAGAAACCCTGTCTTGCTGTGGCCTTCCTTCATGAGGGGCACGGTATGGCTGAAGTCACTTGTTGAATTCTAAATGGTGCTGGTGCTCGTGAGGTATTTTATATTTTGTATTACTCAGCTCACAACCTTCTAAGAGGTTGTTTGCTTTGGTTTTAACTTTTCTTTGTTTGTGTATGTACTTTTGTTTTTTAAGACAAGGTCTCACTCTGGCATTCAGGATAGACTGGAACTTGCACTGTAGACCAGGCTAGACTCAACTCTGTTACAATCCTGTTTCTACCTTCCAAGTGCTATAATTATAAGCCTATACCATCATGCTGCATATCAGCTTTGATGTAAATATTGAAACTGGGGTTATCTGAGGTGGAGTAACTTCTGCAGGGTCCCACAACAGATGACCCTCCCCTGGACCCCTCAGTACGTCACATATGTAACCATCTGCTGTTTTGTGTCTTTTGGGAAGAATTGGAAACTCCTGAAATGAGGAATGATTCTTAACAGGTTTTGAAGAAGATCTTCTAGAAGAATCCCAATATGAAGAAGTAGCAGAGGAAATCGCTGCCCCCCAAGACCAGGATCCCGGGACACAAGGGAGGAAACAAAAGACTCCATCCACCCCAGGGTTGGGTGTCACTGACTATCACCTGCGGAAGCTCTTGGCTCACCCAAAGAGAGGCCCGCTGGCACCTTCGTCCAAGCAGAACCCTACACCTCCCTTTCCAACAAGGGCAAGTGACATCCCAGGCCAGCAGCCAGAGAAAAGGAAGGGGGGAAGTAGCCCTGTTCCCAGCCACGATATGTCTCATTCTGACAAGGGGAGCCTGAGGAACCTGTCTCTCATTCTGAGATCCACAGCTAACAGTCCTAGAGGGACTCTTGAGCAATCCCAGTGGCTGAATCAAGTGGAGTCCTACATCGCTGAGCAGAGACGGGGTGACAGGATGGAGCCCCAGGCCCCCAGCAGAGGCTGGCATGAGGAGGAGGAAGTAGTGGTAGCAGCCGGCCAGGAAGGAGAAATGGAGGAAGAGGATGAGGAGGAAGAGGAAGAGGATGTGAATGAGGTGTTTGAATACCCACCTGTGTTTGACCCAGTGGTGAACTGGGGCCAGACCTTCAGTGCTCAGAACCTTGACTTCCAAACCCTGAGGACTGACTGGATTGATCTGAACTGTAACACATCTGGCAACCTGATGCTTCCGGAGCAGGAGGCCCTGGAAGTCACACGGGTCTTCCTGCGAAAGCTCAGCCAGAGGAGCCGGGGGTAAGGTAAAGGGCTCCCTTGGGGCTGGGGGAGAGGTGTATGGCCGCCGTTGCCCTTGGGCTCTGCCCTGTTCCTGCTGGGCTCCTGCTACAGGAGTAGCAGACCTTTGCTGGTATTCTGGGGTGTGAGAAGGTTGGCGTAGCTTCACTCTGGAGCTAAGGATTAGCAAGGCTTGGCAGGCTGGCATCTGCCCTCTGAGAAGAAGGAGTTTGGGAAGAGAGAAATAAGCAAGGCAGGCTGAAACCAGAAGTCACAACCTCAGATGGGGTCACAGCCTCAGATGAGGCCCTGGCTAGAGCTCATTCTCCTCCTCCTCCTCCTTCTCCTCCTCCTCCTCCCACATAGGTGCTCCTCCTCCATTATGCCCTCTCTCCCTTTATATGTTCATTTGTTTAATCAATCAAAATCTTTTCAGAGAAAATTTACGTTCTATTATTCAGCTCAGTATGCTGGCATGCTCAAACATGCTGGTTTTAAAAGTACCCTCACAATAGAGTTCTAATAAGTATCACTAGCGTCTAATAATTCCAGGCCATTTCTGTTCCCCTGGTGTTAGCTTGGGTTTCTGCACCCACATCAACTACACAGGTGCTGCCCTATGACCTAGCTCTTTCTTTTCTTTCTTTTTGAAATAGGGTCTCAGTGACATAGTGAGGCTGGCCTTGAATTCATGGTATAGCTCTTGTCCCAGCCTCCTGGTAGCTGAGATCAGACCTCCCGGCCTGAGCACAAGGAAAGGAGAGAGAAAATCCTCCAAGCTAGTTATTATTAAACAGCTCATTCCCTCCATGGTCATCCCAGTGTGCTGTCCCCTCTAAGTGCATTGGTACCTGTCAGCTGTCCTGCCCCGCCCCCCCCCACGCTCTTCCCAGGGCTCTGGTGAACACTGTTCTACTGCTTCCATGAGATTGCTCTGCTGCTTCCATATAAATGAGGACACATGGCCTTGTCTTTCTGCGCCTAAATTATTTGTCCTACAGTTCCATCCATATTGCTGTGAAAGGCTTCTGCTGCTTATGGCTAAATACCATTCCATCCTATATGTGAACTAATGTTTGCTCATTCACTTATGGGTAAACACATTGCTTCATATTCGGCAGCTGACTAGAGCTGCTGTGCACATGTGAGGGCACATGCTTTTGACACATGGATTTCAGTCCCTTTGGGGCGTGGGACAGCGGGATCAGATGGTAATTCTAGTTGCAGCTTTCCGAGGAACCTGTGTGATTGTTTTCTTTAGTAGCTGCCCTAACTTAAACTCCTACATGTAAGACGCTCCTCTGTGTCCTCTCTAATGGCTGCTGTAACTGTTATTTTGTTTCAATCATCTTGACAACTGTCAATCCTGCTGGGGTGAAATGGTATTGTTTTCATCTTACCCTGATGGTTAGCGATGCTGACATACTCATTATTAACCATTTCTAAAAAGATTTATTTATTTTATGTTATATGTATGAGTATTTTGCCTGCATGTAATGTAATATCACACAGTGTAATAATGTAAGTGTATTATGTATGCGCCTACTTCACTAAGGGGCCAGAAGAAGGTGCTAGACCCTCTGGGACTCGGGTTACAGACGGTGGGAATTGGGACGCAAACCCAAGTCCTATGGAAGAAGAAGTGCTGCTAACCACTGAGCCATCTTTCTCTGCCATTTACCCCACTTTTTGATCTTGCTTAGTTAGTTTGTTTTGGACACAGAGTATCACCTGGGCCAGCCTTGCTTTGTTTTTGTTGTTGTTTATTTGTTTTTGTTTTGTTCTGGTGGCTCTCCTCTGTCCTCTTTCTTTTTTTTTTTTTTTTAAACTTTATTTATTTATTTGCCTTGGTCTTTGCCTGGAACTGGAACTACAGACAGTTGTTAGCTGCCATGTGGGTGCTGGGAATCGAACCCGGGTCCTCTGGAAGAGCAGACAGTGCTCTTAACCGCTGAGCCATCTCTCCAGCCCCCTCTGTCCTCTTTCTAAGTGCTAGGATTACAGGCATGTGCTGCCATGCCTGTTTTGTTTTGGTTTTGTCCTTTTTTTTTTTTTTTTTTTTTTTTTTTTTTTTTTTTTTTTTTTTTTTTTTTTTTTTTTTGTATGTGGCCTTGACTGGTCTGGAACTCACTATTTGGATGGGGCTAGCCTTGGACTCTTAAGCAGAACTCTTGTTTCTGCCCCTCAAAGTCTGAAATTATAGACCTGGCTTTGGGTGGGTTTTGTTTTGTTTTTGAGATGAAGTCTTGAGTCTATGTGGGCCTGGAATATAGATCATGCCTTGATGTATACTTCGTTATCTTTTAAACGAGTATCTGTCTGTTTCCAGATAGAGATGGCTCAGTGGGCAAGAACATTTACCATAAAAATCTTTAGGGCCTGAGTTCAAATCCCCACATAAAAGCTTGGCTTGGCATTGCATGCCTTTTGACCCAGCGCTGGTGTGCAGAGACAGGCAGAGCTGCTGAGGTCTCCGCTCACCTGGCTGTGTGTGTGCTGCCCTAGTTTGACACAGCTGTCCTTGTCTGTTTCAGCTTTTCGTCACCTGTGCTCTGAGGCTCACTCGGAGAGTCTTCATCCAGAGCCTTGTCCTTGAAGCCTTTATAATACCTGGGTTTTTTTCTCTAGTAGCACCATCATTTCTGGTCCTAAATAGAAATGTCCCAGCCTGACTGACTTGGAGTGCAGAGAATTGCGAGTTTAGTTTTAGTTCTCTGTACATGCGGTTTCCACTTTCCAAAGACTCTATCCCCCAGATGAAGCAAGTTCTGCTGCCTTTGATGCCCGTCAGGTGGCTGGACATGCTTGCCTTATCCCCAGGTTCACTACTCCATGATCGACCTCTGTGGGTTGTTGTTTTAGGCACCCTGATATTGGGTGAGTGTGTTCAAACTATAGCATATCCTTCTGGTGTAGGTTTCCTTTATTTGGTGTGAAGTGACCTTTGTCTCTTCTGACTGTTTTGGTTTGAAGTTTGTTTTTAGATATTATAGCAACACTCGTTTTCTAGTTCATGTGCTGGGAACATCTTTGCCATCATTTCACTGTACATAGTGTTTTTATGTGATGGAGATGTGTGATTCTTGGAGGCAGCAAACAGATGAATCCTGGTTTGTTTTGTTTTTAAGATTGATTTTACCCTTAGTTTTATTTTATGTGTATGGGTCTTTTGCCTGCATGCATGTCTGGGTACCACATGTGTACAGTACGTGAAGAGACCAGAAGAGGGTGTTTGGTCCCTGTGGCAGATTTTACAGATGCCTTGTGGGTGCCGGAATCCAATACAGGTCCTCTGGAAGAACTGTCGAATCATCTCTCCAGACCCACAGTTTATTATAAGTTGTGTGTATATGGGGTGGGGGCGGGGGAGGGTGCATGTGTAAGTGTAGATGCCCTCCGTGTTTAGAAGAGCCTATTAGATCTCTTGGAGCTGGATGATTGTCAGCCACCTGATGTGGGTGCTGGGACCCCACCTGAGGTCTTCTGAAAGAATGTCAAGCATCTTAACCACTGAGCCCTTTCCAGTCCCTGGGTGCTGGGTTTGTTTGGTTTTGTTGTTGTTGTTTATTTTGGTTTTATGAGAAAGGCTTTCTCTATGTAGCCCTGGCTATCCTGGAACTCACTTTGTAGTCCAGGCTAGCCGTGAACTCAGAGATCTGCCTGCCTCTGCCTCCCAAATGCTGGGATTAAAGGCATGTGCCATCATTGCCCAACTAGTTAGGTTTTGGGTTTTTTTTTTTTTTTTTTTTTTTTTTTTTTTTTTTTTTTTTTTTTTTTTTTTTTTTTTTTTTTTTTTTTTTTTTTTTTTTTTTTTTTTTTTTTTTTTTTTTTTTTTTTTTTTTTTTTTTTTTTTTTTTTTTTTTTTTTTTTTTTTTTTTTTTTTTTTTTTTTTTTTTTTTTTTTTTTTTTTCCCATGGGTCAGTTTCTCAAGGAATCTGTCATAAGACCGCTTATATTGAGTCTTAGCATTATAAAAGACCTTAGAAATTTTTCTACATTTAAAGATGAAGGAGTGAGTCTTACAGAGGTTATGTATATTGTATGAGCCTCTACAGTTAACTAATGGCAGAGCAAAAACAAAACCAGGATCTCCTGACATCTGGCCCTGCAGGCTTCTACCACACACCCCCTGCTCACTCTAGTCACCCTCTGTACCTCAGGAGATACCAACTACATCGCATCGTGAATGTGGAGAAGCGCCAGGACCGGCTGCGTGGAGGGCGCTACCTCCTGGAGCTTGAATTGCTGGAAGGCCAGCGCCTGGTGCGCCTCTCGGAGTACGTGTACACTCGAGGCTGGCGGGGAAGTGACAGCACAGGCGGGGAGGATGCAGAAGCCCGGAACCTGCAGGGCCTGGTCTGGAACTCACGTGGGCGTCGTCGCAGACATGTACTGAATGTCCAAGATCCAGAGCCAAAGCTGTGCTGGCCCCAAGGTTTCTCCTGGAACCATCGAGCTGTGGTCCACTTTATTGTGCCTGGTAAGGTTTAGCAGAAGGGGGTCTTGGTGATCATGAGCTATTTTCTTGATTTGATCTCCCAAGAATTTATGGGTGAAGTCACCTTGCTATTGGGGAACTGGGATTCACAAAAGAAGACAGACTGAACTGTTGTTGTGTGGTCAGTGAACAGTGGAGCTGGGATCTCTTGCTGAGTTAAAGACATTGCTTTCTATTATGCTAGGTCTCAGGGTTAGGTGTGAGCATCAACTTGGGTTGTTGCTGTTGAAGAAATAAGAGTGAAGGTATTATATAGGATGGGTTTTATTTTGATTAATTTTTTCTTTTTGGTGCTGGAGATCAAATCCAGGGCCTGATACTTGCTAAGCAGGGCACGGAGTCGCACCTCCAGCCTTAGAGTGATCTATACAATGAGAACAGAAAGCAAGACAGTGTAAGAATGAAGGAAGAGGTGCAAGGTGTGTGTAAGATGGAGAGGTAGCAGGTCGGTCCCGTCCAAAACCGTCTCTGAGACATTGCCTGGGAGGGGTTCAGGAAGCTGTAGAAGGCTGCTGGGCTGGTAAGCCCCGCCCTCCCTAGGGTCTCTGTGCGCCTTGTTAGTGATTCCTGTAGTTGAGTTATCTCCTGGCAGAGGTTGATGGGACTCCTGACCTGGGTCAGAGCTGAGAGGTGTTTGCTTTCCTTAACTCTGCTGTTTTCTCCCTGCCTGACCTACTTGCATAGTGAAGAACCAGGCCCGATGGGTGCAGCAGTTCATCAGAGATATGGAGAGCCTGTCCCAAGTCACTGGCGACCCACATTTCAACATCATCATCACAGACTATAGCAGTGAGGACATGGATGTTGAGATGGCTCTAAAGAGGTCCAGGCTGCGGAGGTGAGGACCTCTGGCTGCTGCTAGCTTGCCACCTTCCCGACATCCTAGGACTGCTGCTCAGAAGGGTAGCATCAGAAGTGGCAACCATCTTTCCTGAATCCCAGTGTTCAGCTTTACACTCCTGCCCACACCCCAGGAGCACCCATTGTCTCTCCTCTGTGCCTTCCAACTTTCTTCAGGGAACTTCCTTGTCTTCCTGCAGCTATCAGTACCTGAAGCTGAGTGGAAACTTTGAACGCTCCGCCGGACTACAGGCTGGCATAGACCTGGTGAAGGTAAAGGGCCTCACGGAGGCTGGGGAAGGCCATCAAGGGTGGTTAAGAGACAGAGAGGCATTTGGTAGGTGTAAGGGATTGAGTCACAGGACTGTACTTGTGACTGTCCATTGCTGTAACAAGATAACCTGAGCATCCTGGATCCTTTGCTTTCTGTTACTGTGATAAACACCATGACCAAAGCATCCTGGGGAGGAAAGGGCTTAACTGGGTCTCACATCTGGGTCACGGTGGACCATTGAGGGAGGTCAGGGCAGGAGCTCAGGCAGGATCCATGAAGGAAAGGAGCTTACTGCCTTGTTCTTCATAGCTTGCTCAGAGTTCTTTCTCTTTATTTTAATTTTTTAAATTAAAACCATTACAGATGGTTGAAAGCTTCCATGTGGGTTCTGGGAATCAAACCCTGGTCCTTTGGAAGAGCATCCAGTGTTCTTAGTCACTGAGCCATCTCTTCATCCAGCTATCTTGCTTTCTCATACAGGGATGGCACCATCACCCACAGTGGTCTGGACCCTCCCACATTAATCATAGATCAAAACGCCCCACACACTTGTCCAAAGATCAGTCTGATGGAGGCATTTTCTTAACAGAGTTTCTTCTTTCTAGATGACCTTAGTTTGTGTCAAGTGGGCAAAAAAATAATCAGCCCACTAAATTAAATTAAGATTTGTTTACTATTTGTGATATTGGGAATTGCACTCACAGCCTTGTGCATGCGAAGCAATGCACCCAGCTACCTTCCCGGCTCTGCGGAAAAGGTTCATTTGGCTCAAGGTTCCAGTCCATGGTCACTTTGCCCCATTACTTTTGAGCCTGTGGTGAAGGAGTGAATCATGGCACAGAAGGCATGATAAAGGGCACTGCTCACTTCATGGCAGCCAAGAAGTGAAGAAAGGGGCTAGCTCCTGCTACCTCACACCTCCTGGGAACTTAGCTTACTTCCGCTAGGTCTCACCTCCACCGGGTTCCACCAGTTCCCAGTCACACCGTGGGCTAGAAAGCACTCCTTTATCACGTGGCCTCTGTGGGATACTTCAAACCCTTAGCAAGGAGCATCCTTGGCACTGCATTGCAGACCCAGGGCTACAAGGGGACTAAGTAAATAGCAGGGAAGTGTTTTCTCAGAACCCTCAGACTCCACAAAGCATGGGACAGAAGTCAGGTATTGTGGTACATGCCTATAATTCTAGCTCTGAGGGAGCTGGGACAGGGGATCATGAGTTGGGCTAACCTGGGCTATACAACAAATCTGTCTCAAAAGAAAGTGGGAGAGGAGTCTGAATTCACTGTGTGATGTGAGGACTCGGCCCCCTACCTAGGGTTGTGGGTTTGTCTAGAGTTTAGCTTTGTGTAAATTGTTAGTCTCTCCAGTAAGGAAGAGCCTGAGGATTCATCTGGGGCAATGATTCTCAACCTGTGTGTCGTGACCCCTTGGCAAACTTGTCTCCGACAATATTTACATTATTGTTCGTAACAGTAGCAAAATTTCAGTTATGAAGTTGCAACAAATTATTTTATGACTACGGGTCTCCACAACATACAGAACTGCATTAAAAGGTATTAGGAAGGTTGAGACTCACTGCTCTATAGGAGAGTGACCTCCCAGCTCCCAGCTCCACTGACCTTGCCTTCTCCATCCCCAGGATCCACATAGCATCATCTTCCTCTGTGACCTGCATATCCACTTTCCAGCAGGAATCATTGATACCATCCGGAAGCACTGTGTAGAGGGCAAGATGGCCTTTGCCCCCATGGTGATGCGGCTGCACTGTGGGGCCACCCCACAGTGGCCTGAGGGTGAGCCTTGCCTTGGATGAGGGAAGAGGAGACACCTTCTGACCTTGGCTAAACCCCAAGACTGGCCAAGTTTATGCCTAAGCATCAGCGTCTTCCTCAACCTGCCTTCCTGTGTTCTCTACACTGGACAGAGCCCAGGCTCTACTGACAGCCTCAGTGGCAGGCAAATCAGGCACTTTCCTGTCTCCCCAGCATGCATTCATTCGCATTCATTCGCCATTCAGGAAGCATTTGCTGTGGGCTGCGTGCTGTGCCCAGGAAGGTGGAGAGAGAAAGTAGATGAGAAAACCAACTCAGAGCCGCCAGAAGGGCTGCTGGGGTCACATCCTAATTTCCAGGCTGTAGTTAGGTTGTGACATCAGTCTATGGTCACTTCTGTGTTTGCTGAACCTCAAGTCTTGGTAGGGGACTTCCCCAGACAGTCCAGAGACTTCCTTAGCTAATAGTCTTCTGCCTCTGCTGCCTAACTCTACCTTCAGAAGAGCCTATGGGAACAAGGCTTCCCCATCATCTCAGCAGACTGTCTTGTCTGTTCACAGGCTACTGGGAGGTCAATGGATTTGGATTGCTTGGCATCTACAAGTCAGACCTGGACAAGATCGGGGGCATGAACACCAAGGAGTTCCGAGACCGCTGGGGAGGGGAAGACTGGGAGCTGCTGGACAGGTGACCCCGGCGGGGCAGAGCCTTCAGGGTTCTGGGGGTTCCGCCCCAGCACAGGGAGGCTCAGAGCTGTGTTGCAGATTCCCAGGGAACCCCCAGGGTGGCTTCACTGACACTGGCCTTGTGTCCAGCAGAGGGGGCTGACGCTTTCACTGTGTGTCTGGTCAGTTGAGTTGCCAGAGGGAAAAGCTCTTGCTAGGAGCTAACCAATGAAAATGATGATGTTCTCAGGAGCAGGTGAGGCACCCAGGAGCCTTCTCCCCTGCCTGGGATCATGCTCTTCCCAGACACAGCTGTCTGGAGGAGGGGCTGAGAAGACACTGGGCCAAGGGTCAGGGTGAGCTGGGAGCCGGCGCAATAGGCAGCATGACCATTAAGTGGCACCAGGACATTCAGGGCGTCTGCTGGATTCCTAGCGGTGAACAGGGAAGGGTTTGGGGAGAGAACAGGGTGTAGTCAGAAGCCTCTCTGTTCCTTCCACCGTTCCCACAGCCATTTAGTCTCAAATAATCACAGAAAGGCTTATATTGATTACAAGCTGTTTGGCCTGTAGCTGAGGCTTATTTCTTGCTAACTCTTATTTTTAAACTAACCCACAATTCTTACCCATATTTAGCCACATGTCTTGGTACCTTTTCTCAGAGCAGCGTTCTCGTCTTGCTTCCTCTGCATCTGGCTGGCATCTGCCACTCTGCTCTTCCGATTCCCAGAATTCTCCTAGTCTAGTTGACCTGCCTCTGCTTTCTATCTAGCTTCTGGACAATCAGCATTTTATTAAACCAATATTTACAGTATACAAAAACATAGTTCCACAGCAAATAGTATTATATATACTATTTATACACACACACACACACACACATTCATCACTTTTGTCACCGCTGTGACAAAGTGCCTGACTAAAACAATGAAGAGAAGAGCAGTTGACAGCGGACTCTTGGCAGGGACAGCGTGGTAGCATTCGTTGAGATGGGACTCCTGACATCTTGGACAGAGTGGGAAGCAATTTAGCCTGGAATTAAGGCAGACTAAACACACAATCCAGTGCATACCATGTGTTTGCATGTATGCATACATTTGTATCTTAGTCTGGTGTGGTGGCAGATTGTTGCTAATTCAACACTGGGTAGGCTGGAGGCATGAAGACTGCCGTAAGTTCGAGGTCAGCCCAGGCTATACAAAGAGACTGTCTCAATCTTCCATCCCCCCAGTAAGGGAAAGGGAAACGGAGAGAATAGCAGGACAGTGGACTCAGTGGACTCGGCAGGTGGGCCAGGAACATGCTCTAGCACAAAGCAGGGTCGGGTGGGCTCCGAGGGGAGGCCTTGTTACAGTGAGATTGTTTCCCAAAAGAGAGGGATGGGAAAGGATGCTACCTTGAGATGGGAGCTTAAGGGAGGAACTAAGGGGAAGGAAAGCCTGTAACTGCTGGGAGGGTGTCCGCAGGAGGAGGGAGGGATGAGACCCGAGCACCGGGGACATGCTAGTTCCTGAGGGGGAGGGCAAGGTGCAGCCACCAACGCCTGCGTTTTTTATAACTGGCAGGTGGGGTTCATGCCCAGGCCTCATCCATCCTCCTCACCAAGGCCTGTGCCCAGTGCAGTTGTCTCCGTGTCTCAGAGGGAAACTGCTGGGGAAGAGTAGTTAAGCGCTTGTCTCTTCTCTCCCTGCAAAGCATCAGAGGTCTAAAAATCAGACCCATCTTTCATTTCCTGCTGGAGGGAAGAATACTGAAATACTGTGTATTCAAAGTGTGGTGGGGAGCTTCAGAGAGCTCACTCACGGGAAGCCGCTTCACAGCAGCCCCCAAAGCCGACCGGAGCCCAGTGTAGCGGTTCCTGTCATGTGCTGGGCTTTGTGCAGACCTCCAAAATAGTTCTTAACCGTCCCGCTGTCTTTGAGAGAGAGCCGAGTCCAGAGCTGCTTCTGCTTCTGTCTACTTGCAGCCCTGATTGAAGTGCAGGCCTCTTTGGAAGGGGACCCCTCCCCTCATGGCTGTGCAAATGAGTATCACCTGTGTGAGCGTGAGTTCGCTCTCCAACACTAGAAGAAAAAAAGCCAGACTGTGCAACACACACCTGTAGTCCCAGTTTTGAGAAGGCCGAGGCAGAAGGTTCTTAAGTTAGAGGCTACTAACATAACAGAGGATTCCCCTCACACAACAAACAGGACCTGAGAAAGTCTATGGGTGTTTTCTCCAGTTCCAGTCTCCTGGAAAGCAGCTGGCTATGCTGGGAACTTTGCTGCATGCTAAACATCCATCTTCGTGTGTGTGTGTGTGTGTGTGTGTGTGTGTGTGTGTGTGTGTGTGTGTGTATGTATGTGTGAGATCAGAGAGGATGCATGTGTCTATATTATATAGATATGCACATTTATAAGATTATCCTCTGGAGGGGAGCATGTCTTTGATAGACAACTTTCTGAGTCACACCGCTGGACTGCAACCCAGGCAGGTTGGCTCCACTCCACCTGGCTTGCTTCTTGCCCCAAGAGAAGTGACCAGAGGAAGCAGGGTTAGACGAAGATATGGGAGGGTGGAGTCCCTCGGAGGCCCAGTTGCTCCTGGATGCCTGTGCTCCAGATGCCTGTAGCCTTCCTAATTCTGCTGGCTCACACGGTCCTCTCTCCTCCAGGATTCTCCAAGCAGGCCTGGAAGTAGATCGGCTCTCTCTCAGAAACTTCTTCCATCACTTCCATTCCAAGCGAGGCATGTGGAACCGCCGCCAAATGAAGATGCCATGAACCCCAAGGACAGCTACTTACAGATTCTTGACTTGCAGTTGACCTCGAGGAGGGGTTATGAGGAACGGAAGCAAGCCTCTCCAGCAGGAGCTGTCCCTTTATGCAGGGACAAGCACTGAGGCTCCTCTGCCACTCACTGAGTTGACAGAACAATTGCATTGGATGCGCAGAGAGGTCAAGAAAATGACACCTGATTGGATAGAATACCATTGTGTCCAAAAAGGTGCATTTCTATGGTCCCAGTTCTCCCCTTGGGGAGTACTGACCATGAACCAGAAACTTCAATAGGACAGATTTTATTTGGAGTGGGCGGGGGAGGGATAATTTTTAACAGAGAATGAAGACTTCTGTTTAGACCCAGCACTGACTGGGGATGAAGCTGTGCATTACAGACCTCAGATCCACTGAGGTGCCGGTCCCATGTGGAGTACCTCAGGTCTAGGCTCAGTGTGTGCCTTCCAAACACACACATCCCTCCTGGTAGTCACTGAACAGCTGGCCACCAACTTGGGTATTAACCCAACTTCTACAGATAGAGGGTTCTTTAGTGGAAATCGAACATTGGTGGCATCTTCCTAGTGAAATGGGGTGCAAGGTGGGAACAGGTGAGCAGTGGACCCTTCTTCCCAAGTGCTGGACATTTGTGTCCAACATTTGGGCTGCATAGAACCAGCAAGGCCACACAGGCAGAGAAATGCCCTTCTCCTTTGGCTCACCTGCCAGGTAAGCCCTGGAAATAATAGGGAGGTGCCACCAAAGGTGACATAGATGAGCCATCAGCATTAAGTGAGAATCGGGAGGGTGAGACCCAAGCCGAGAGACCAAAAGGGAAGAACATGTATACTGTAAACTCAGCACCCCTGTGGCCTTGCCCTCTGCTAAGAGAGCCCCAGCCTCCTGGCCCTGAGGAGCAGAGAAGGTGAAATGTGGCCATCCGATAAGGGACAGGGTGAAGCAAAGAGAGGCCATGGGCAGGAAGAACTGAAACATGGTGACTTGTGGGGACAACAGCCCGTAACCTTGTCTGCCTTTGGCTACCCCGTCTGTCCCCCGATGTCACATACTTATCTTGCACTAATAGTCCCAGTGCTTGGTGGCTGGGACATTCTACTGCTGCTGCTGCTGCTGATTCACAGCTTGTGAAGAGGGATCAGCGCAGTGCCTTTTTGCTGCGAGAAAGGGCCCCACTCTGCAGAACCTGCCTGCCTGCCATGCTGTGAGTCACAAGTGCAGCATTTGGAGCTGCAGGACTCCTGCGGTGGGCTCTGTGAGCGCCAAGAACAGTTTGGCACATGCAAACTGGGGCCCATCAGGAACCTGCTGGGTCTTGTCTTTAAGGAATCAGAAGGTCAGGGTGGTTTTGTTTATGGATTGTGACTTTCTCTCATCTCTTCTCAGACCTTCTGCCCTTTAGAAAAGGCACACAGGAAGTAGGCTAGGGTTGCTGTTGGACAGCTGGAGTGCCAGGCTTCTCTCTAAGGTTGTTGGAATTGTGCAGGAAGGTCAGAGCCATTCTCAGCCGCCGCCCTGTTCTGTTTCTAAGGACTGGGAGCCCTCCAGGCACCCCCACCCTGCTCAGCACCTCCCTCCCAGGTCTAACGCCTTGCCTTTGATGTCTGTTACCTCCTTACCGTCTGCCTTAAGGGAAAGGGAAATGCTGTGAGTGGGGAGAGAGGAGGACAATAAAGTTGGCATCTTAGAAAACAAACGGCTGTTTTTCTGTTGCCCAAGAGCCAGAGGATGACACTCAGAGGTGTCCCTCAGCTGTTTGCTCAGTGGCAGGCCAAGGACTATCCTTGGCCTTCTGCCTTGGTGCCTGCCAGCAGAAAGGACAAGTTTTGTGTGCTGCAGTGGACTTGGGAAGGATGCTGCACTGTCCTATCTGTGTCTCAGCCTCAGAAGCCCAGGTTAGTGGAGGTCACAGCCTCAGCTAGAGGGACTTCCCCATTACCTGAAGAAGGCTGGCTGGACCAGCACTTGGGAAGCTGAGACATGAAGATCAGGCATACAGGACCAGCCTAGGCTGCTTAAAAAGCTGTCAAAATAAATATAAGAAAAATCTTTTCTGAGTGAATTGAAGATACCTTATTATTGCTTTGCAGGTGTGGGTTGGCCTTCCTCATTAGGTTTGATCCAGGCAATTTTTTTCAAGGTTTTTTTAAATTTTATTTTTATTTTATGTTCATTGATGTTTTGCCTGCATGGATGTATGTGTACCATCTGAGTGCCTGATGCCCTGTAACTGGAGTACAGATGGGTGTGAGTCACCATATGGATGCTGGGACTTGAACCCAGATTACCTGGAAGAGTAGCCAGTGCTCTAGACCACTTAGCCATCTAGTATCCCATTAAAGAAAGTTTTTAGCCAGGTTTAGTGATGTCTTTAATCTCAGTACTCCAGAGGCAAAGGTGGGTGGAGCAGGCAGTATCCAGCCTGGTCTATACAGTAAGTTCTATGACAGCCAGAGTTACGTGGTGAGGCCTTGTCTCAAAACAAACGCAAAAAACCCAAAGCAAAGATCAATATTACACTTATTTATTTAGAATGTGTGTGGTGAGATGCCAGAGAACCACCAGAGAGAGCTGCCACAGATACAACGGGAGACAGCAGCAGACACAGAGGAAAGAAGCTGAAATGCTGTTCTGAGGAAAGAAGCTCTGGGAAACTGCTGGATTGTGTCTGGATTACCTTAAGCAGACACAACAGGAAAAGATCAGCATGATGCCACAATGTGAACCGTGCTATCCTTGGCTACCACAAGCCTGCTGGGGCACTTGGTCACTGGACAATGGTGGCCAGCAGACATGCTGCTGTCAGTTGTGCCCAGCAGCCAAGAAGCTTGATGTTCATTGCTATCCCTTGCTCAGGACAATTACTGACACAGGAGATAACTAACAAATCATTGTGGAAAAAACACACAGCCAAGAAACATGAAAATGTAGCAATTAAAACAATCATGAACTTATCTCTGTTGAACTAACAGATATGACAGTGCAGATGCTAACAGATGTGGCAGGGTAGATGCTACAAATGTGGCAGGGTAGATGCTGAGGAACCAATCCTAGTATGCTTCTTTCAGATGCTGGCATAAGTCCACAGGAAACCAGAGTAAATTCATCAATAGCAATTGGTACTTTGATCTACAGGAAAAGCTAAGCTAAAATGAGCCTGACATACTGTCAGCTGCATTTATGCCATGTTGCACCTTAACTAGACTATTTAAGAACTAACGCACTGCCTGAATGTTGCACACACTGACACTGTGACATAAAGGGACTTGTTCAATGCAAACTTCATGTAGTATGATACTAAATGGTTTATGACCAACATGCAGGCTATTCTTTCAAAAAAAGTAATCATTACTAAAATAATAGTGACTTTTTTAAAAAAAAGAAAAAAAAAAAAGAACGTGTGTGGTGTAGCATGCCACAGGTTGGGGGGGGGGTCAGAGGACAGCTTCCAATGAGTGGTTCTCTCCACCCCACACCATATTGGGTCCTCAGGCTTTGCAGCGAGTGCCTTTTACTCACTGAAGATTTGTATTCTAAAAACACATCTAAGAGAAACCATTAGTGTGAAAAGTACAATAGGTTTATAATAGAGTCTTTAAAAAGTTTCTGTGTGTATTCATCAGTCCAGAACTCAGAGACCTGTTCTTGATGTACAGATGACAATAAACCCTCTCCAGGACACAAGTGACAAGGGCATCCACACACCAGCCTGGTTCAGAGTCTGTATAATTGAAGACAGCAAGACTAACTTGGCAAATTTTTAGTATCTTTATAGATAGATTCCCATTTTGCAGAAAGGAAAAATTGAGGCTTGGAGCAGAGGAAGGAATACAGTGGAACCAGAGTCTTCGGGCCATGTAGACTCTGCCTTAGGAGACAATTTTGTTGCTGGACCAAAGGGTGGCTGTTGCTCAGGCCTCCAGACCAAGATGCAATTGCATCACCCCAGAAAACTAAACAACTTAATTCAGGTGCTGCGGACAGGAAGCAGGGGCATCCTCATTGCCCTTGAAGCTCTCCCGGAGGATGTGGAAAGAAAGCACTAGGTCAGGGACACAGGCTGAAGCCGGTCCAGACCCAGTTCCTGTGGGGAAAGTAGACAAAAGATAATGAAAGAGCAGCGAGGCCAAACGAGGCTGTTCAGACTGGATTTGCACCCAGTCCATCAGGTGAAATAAGTAAACACTGGCATGATTCTGCAGCCCTGGAGTGGGACCTGAAGTCCAGTGTCCAGCCGGCTCCTTGGGAGCATTGTGGATGCTGCTGCAGCTCCTGTACCATAGCGGGAGCAAGCAGTGCTTGACCCTGCAAGACAATACCAAGTAGAAGCCACAGCTCTCTTCTTGTCAACAGGCCACATCAGCCACTAACCACATTGGTCTTCAACCCCATCCCAAGCCGTGGGGACAAAAAAAAAAAAAATCTACCTACAAATGGGCTGGGTGTGGCACACCTGTCACCCTTGGTTACATAGGGAGTTTAAGTCTAGCCTGGGTTATAAGAGACACTCACTCCCTGAAAACAAACAGAAGAACCGAGAGATCATTACTCATTTAGAGTAAAGGCCTCCGGGCAGGCCTCACTCAGCCCCCCAAGTGGTCCATGTACTGACTTGTGGGAGGCTTATCCTATAACCCAGCATTCATGGTGCATGTTTTAAACCAGCATTCAATGTGAGGCTGATGTCTGCTTATTGGGGAAGTTCTGTTGGAGGCCAACATGTGTACCAACACTTATTGCACATGTACTGTGGTTGGCTCATGGATATAGCACAGCATTCATAGGTGCATGCACTATGGGAGGTTTACACATGTATCCCACCAATCATGGAAGGCCCAGCAGCCCTTCAAGAACTCCCTGTTCAAAGGCCTAGAGACCTTCCCCCTTGGTGTGGGGAGGGAGAGCCCTCCTACTCCAACTGCCAGAGGCAGAGAAGGTCAGTTGTGAGCCCTTGGATCTGAGGCCCAGTGGGCCTTCGCCTCACCTAGGACACAGGTAGAATTAAACAGGATTGTTGGAAGTCCAGGCAGCCACGGAACCTGTCTTGTGTGCCCCAAAAGCAGTGATGAAAATGTTGACGACCACAGTAATGGTGGCAGCATTGTTGATCTGGTTCAGACACCACTGGTTTTCAACCTCATTCAGGTTCAGTCTGGCTGTGGAGACAAGGAGATTAGGGTAGGGGATGGGTCATTCTAGAGGGTCTGGAGCTGCCCTCTCCCCACCCACAAATTTGGAGACAACCTAGCTTTATAGACCTACCAGGAAGAAATCACTGGACTGAAATGTGTTTGGGTCTTCTGACATATGAGGCATTCACCTGGTGCTTTATAGAAAGGGGATTGGAGGCAAAAATATTGTCTAAGAGGGGAGGTGTGCTTACTATATAAAAGATGGAAGAAACTGCCACCAGTTAGTGGGGTCAGTCATTCAAGCAGCTGTCAAGAAGTGCCCACCCATGGGATTTGAGGAGAAAGAACAGGAGGTACCCTCACTGTAGGATCTGTTACTTGGAGGTGTAGAGGGCTGGCTCTGTTAGGAAGTTTTATGCAGGATGCAGGGGCCTTTCCTACCACTAGGGGGCACCAAGGCAAAAAGTCTGACTGCAGGCTGAGCTTACCAATGACAACAAGAAGAATGCCAATGACAACTTGCAGGAGCAGAGAAACACTGACGAGGGTGATGAGGGTGGTGTAGTACTGCAAAGATGGCCCCTGCTCCAGCACTGCTTTCAGTCGCGTGGCATTGGACATAAAGAGCGCCACATCCAGCATGCTCTCTGCCACGCTCTTCTTGGTGGCGTAATGATTCAGATTGAGAGGCTGGTTCCCTGGAGGGCTGGAGTGCTCGTGCTATAAGAGATTATGGTAAAGGATTGGGAGGGATTGGAAGAAGACAGGGGTTTGATACCCTTCCAAAAGGAGATGGAATGTCTCTTGGGTGACAGTGGTGGTCTCACTGCTCAGCATTTGATCTGAAATCAATGAAGGGTTGGATGGATGAGCAGGTGAGTAGTGAATGAACTGTTGGATGAATGATCAGTGGATGGAACCTCCAAAGTAACTAACGCTGCATTGTGAGATCTGCATCACCGAGAGCCTCTAGGACCTTTCACACAGTCAGATGAAGAAAGATAACAGAAGGAGCTTCAACCCTAGTCCAGCATGTGCGGATGGTCAAACATGGGCTGTTAGAAAACTCATGTACCATACTACCTGAAAGCTCTTAATTTTAAGAATTGTTTTGGGAGACTGGGAATGTAGCCCAATAGCACAGTGCTTCAAAGCATGCCCAAGATTCTAGTTTCTTTTCCTGCTACTGCTGAAATAAATTATCTTAAAACTATTTTGAGTTATAAAATATCTTGTTTTTTCTAAGCCACTAATTCCAAAAAGATGAAACCATAAGATAGGTAATATGTGAGCCTCTGATTTAGTCTAGGAAGGTCAGGATGCTACAGGACCTCTATGGTCACTCAGGTGACTTAGGAGACCAATTTGGCAATGCTGCTTCTGGCATACGAAGCTTAGAAGAGACCAGAAGCAGGGAGACTACAGTGGTGTGATCTCATAGGGCTTGATGGTGTCTACCTGTAATCCTAGAACTAGGAGATCACGGTGTCTTAGGGTTTCTGTTGCTCTGAAGAGATGCAATGACCATGGCAACTGTTATAGAGGAAAGCATTTGATAGGGTTGCTCACTTAAAGTTCAGAGGTTTAGTTCATTATTATCATGCTGGGACATGGCGGTGTACAGGCAGACATGGTGCTGGAGAAGGAGCTGAGAGTTCTACATCCTGATCTGCAGGCAACAGGAAGTGAAGTGGATCCCACACTGGGCATAGCTTAAGCACAGGAGACCCCAAAGTGCACCCTCACAGTGACACGCTTTCTCTAACAGGACCACACCTATTTCAACAAAGCCACACCTCCTAATAGTGCCACTTTCTTTGGGGACTATTTTCTTTCAAACCACCCCACAGAAATTTGAGGCCAGCCTGAGCTCAATAGGTAAAAGCACTTACTTCAAAGCCTGACAGCCCAACTTCAATCCCCAGGATGTGGTGTACATAGATGAGTGAACGGGTGGGCTTATAGATAAGTGTACGAGTGGACAGGTGTGTGGATTGGGATGAGTGAATGAGAGAGGCAAGTTTGAAGGAGTTTGGATGTTTCTTGTGTTCAGCAGGATTCCAGCAAGTTGTTCATGTCCTTTCTTCACACCATTCAGGTAATTCATTATGTAGAGGACATTTGAGAAGGAGAAGCATGTTTACCCAGAAAACTTTAAAGAAAGCCAGGTGTGGTAGCCCCCATCTGAAATCTCAGCACTTGAGAAACCTAGACAGGACAATTACCATAAATATAAGGCTAGCCTGGGCTAAGTTGTGTCTCGAAAATAAATAGGGCTGGCTAGAAGGCTCAACATGTAAACATGCACGCCGCACAAGGCCTGAGGCGTTTGATGCCTGGAACCCATGTGGGAAGGAAAACCCACTCGTGAAAATTGTCCACCGCATGCATAATAGACATACAATAATAACAAAAATAAAAATAAACGCTAACGAGTATACCCAAGATGACCTAAAAGTCTATTTAGAGTTGAATACAGTAGTTCAAGTCTATAATCCTGATAATCAGAAGGTTGAAGTGCAGGTTTGCTTAAAATTCAGGGCCAGCCTGGAGTACATACAAAATGAAAACAAAAACAAAAAACAAAAAACTGCACACACATTCAAACCCCTATTTTTATTTGTTTTGGGTTTATTCTGGTTTGGTTTTATATAAATAATAGAATCTCTATGTATAGCCCAGGCTAGATTCAAAGTCACCATCTTTCTGTCTCAGTCTCTCAGCAGAAGTATGCCGTCCAGCTTTAGGCAAGTTAGATGTGCATGAGACAAGAAAGGGAACATCAGGTGTAGACCTCAGCCAGGGCATGAGACTAGAGATCCATGGGGACTCCTGATTAAATACAGACAGCTCACCTGCCAGCAAGACTTGAAGCTGAGTACCCCCAAAATTAGAGGAGGTAGTCATCATTCACTTAGCCCCTGGTCTTGACTCGATGTGCTACAGGCTGCTCACACCAGGTGCTGATTACCAGTTATTTTTCATGGCCATCAAAATCAGACTGCCATAGTTCAGTCGGTAGAGGGCTTACTTAGCATCCAGAAAGCCCTGGGTTTGATCCTCAGTACAACACCAACGGATCCTGGTGACACACACTTGTAATCCCAGAGATATACAGGGGTCTTGACAGGGCTCGTGTTCTCTGCCAGCTAAAGAATGAAAAGGAAGTCTGGGAGTCCTGGTGCACACCTTTAGTCCCAGGACTGGGGAGGCAGAGGCAGGCAGATCTCTGTGAGTTCGAGGTCAGCTGGTCTACAGAGTGAGTTCTAGGACAGCCAGGGCTATACAGAGAAACCCTGTCTCAAAACAAAAACAAAAACAAAAACAAAAACAAAACAACAAAACAAAATAGCACCCTAACTCATGACTGTTAGAAAATAAGTTAATAAGGTTCCTGGCTTCCCTTGAGGCCCTGAGCACCCTTGGGTTGCTACCTTTCTTTTGTTTTTAGGGGGTGAGGAGGAAACCTTGAGCATGCTCCTCTCTCCCTTCCTGGACGGAGATCTCCTAGTGATAATACTTAGTAGCCACAGCTGATAACATTGTATCCATAACTAAAACCGCTAGAAGCTGACTGGAAAAGCACCAGGGAAACTCCCAGCGGTGAGCCTGTACCCAGAGCTGTTTTCAAGCTAGAAGTCCACGACAAATGTGAGGATGTCTTCCTTAATAGTAAAGCACTTTATGAAATTCACATCTATAGAACAATAATGTCAATTCAAGCTAAAAAAAAAAAAAAGAAATTTGAAAACCAAACCCTGGAGGCTGGAGTGATGGCTCAGCTATTAAGACTCGGTGCTCTCTCAGAAGACAGGGGTTTGGTACCCAGCACTCATGCAGTGGCTCACAACCACCTCTGACTCCAGAACCGGGACCCATACCCTCTTCTGGACTCCCCTGGGAATCTGTGAGCTCACAGTGCACTTATATATATGCAAACAGACAGGACACTCAGATACATACATATATATGAAACAGAGTCTCACTACCTAGCCCCTGCTGACCTCAGACCAGCTGTGTAGGTCCAGGTTAGCCTCAAACTTGAAGGCATGGGCCACCATGCCCCATCAATCTTTAAAAAAATAAATAAATAACCCAACTCAACACCCCAGGGAGAAAAGAAAAAGTTGCAAGTCATTCTCAGCTGTGTAAGGTTTTCTACGCCCTGAATCCCCACAAACTGGACTAGGCTTCAGAACCTAGAGAATAATGGAGTAATGGCTGCAGACATAGAAGGCAGGCGTGGGATAGTCCTGTCTCTCTCTCTGATCTCTCTCCCCACGGGAGTTTTCTGGGGCCTGGCTTGCATCCAGTGCTGAGTCTGGGGAGGTGGTGACAGAGTAGGGGTGAGTACCTGTTGGACTAGGGAAGCCACCTCCTCACCCACAGCTAGAAATGAGGTCTAAGCAAGTCTCTGTGTGGGATCAAGTGGCCTGAGTAGTTAAAAGGGCTCACCCCACAAAGGCCAATGGTCACTTGGGACACACTGTCATAAGGCGGTCAGTTCTGAGTCACTAAGAACAACAGCAGATGCTTCACCTGGTCATTCTCCCCCAGCCTGCTCCTCAGCCCTCCACACACACCGGGCTGATGCCCACTTCCTCCCAAGCCCCTCCTTACCCATCTCTAGTAACTGCTCCTTCTTCCAAGTGCAGTTCACTTGTGGATCGAGAGTGGCTAGACTAGGCTAGCTCTACAAACTTGCAGTGGGCAAGCCTTAATTCAAACCTCTAGTTTGTGGGTCTAAGGCGATAAGGGAGTGCTGGAATGGGTAAGGGCTTGAGAAACAGATCTTTCCAAATCTCTGCAAAAAGTGTTGTAATTTCTCAGTGTGTCTTCCTCCCTCCTTCCCTCCCTCCCTCCCTCCCTCCCTCCTTCCCTCCCCACTTCCTCCTTCTCTTCTCCTCTCCGTGTATTACCAGAGCCTCACAGGAACACATCATGCATTCTGCCATTGCTTCCAAGCTCCTGACTTTTTGTTGCTGTCTCTTTAAGAGCCTGTTTTACAGAGGATGTGGGACTTATTGTAGGAGGTGTAGGCCTCTCTGAATTAGGCCTCTCACTTTCATTTTACCCTACTGAGCTCCTATCAAGAAGGCCAGTTCTCCTATGTCCACAGGGTGGCATGCAAGGTTCAAAGAAGCTGCTTGGCTACCGGGTGTCAGGGTGATATTTTAGCCCCATAGAAGTGCCTGCCACCATATGTCAGGCCAGGATTGTTGAGGAACCTGGGACCTGAGCCTAGAACCTACCAGACACCACTATAAAGGGACAGTTAAAGAAAACTGAAGCTAGCTGAGCCTGGGGGCTGTTGCCTGTAATGCTAATACAAGGGAGGCTGAGGCAAGAGGAATGTGAATTTCAGGCCATCTTGGGCCTGAAGATGAAATTGGCTGTTCTTCTACACCCTGCAGTAGAGGAACCTCTTTTCCTTAGCCCCAAGCCCACTAAGCATCTCCATCAGGGATCTGGCTAAGGGAGGGGCATGGGATGAGAGGCAGTGGTGCCTCAGAAGAGCTGGCCCTTTAAGGTCAGAGCCCAGGCGGGTCAGAACAAAGGCCCGGGAATGTGGGCTGGATCAGGGAGCAGAGCCATCCAGAATGAGTCATTCATGTTTCATGGACTCAGAATCCCTGGCTCCTACTAGCCTGGCCTTTCCCATGGCCAAGGGACCAAGGGATCTGTCTGCAGAGCTCATTTGGTGATTAGAGGTTCCCTTCCGACTCAAATCCTGCTAGGGAGGTGGTCCCTGAGCCTGGGCTCCTGGCTTTGGGGCTCAGTTTTACCCAGAATTTGGGTGCTTTGTTTCCTATCTACAGAACAGGAGAAAAACCAGGCCCCTGAGGAGAGGCAGAATGACCCTTCTTCCCTAGAAATAAAAACAGAATCCGTTGTTTTCTTCCTTTCCAAGATCTGTCTCACAATGCTCATCCTTCAGAGTCTTGCGTGGGCCCTGCTCTCTTATGCCCTGTATTTTCATTCAGTAACAGTGGGACACTGAGTCTAGGGTCCAAGAAGACCTTGGACTTCCCTTGCACAGCCCCAGAGAATTCTGCCAGCCAGGAGCCTGGGAACCTGAAGGCCACTGTAGTTGGTGTGAGTTGGATCAGGGGGTAAGAGAGAGAAGGGGATGAAGTCAGAGGCCCATTCTGGGGCCCAAAGTACCTCCAGGACCTAACAGTGTGTGGATTTGGTGATTGAGGTGTGTAGGTAGGGGGTGAGCACCTAATTTGCTCCCCTTGCCTCACTTTACCCATTCCAGCTCACAGTTCCCTTAGCCTTCTTTCCAGACCCCACCAAACTCCCAAGACTGGGGGGGGTCCCCCATCCCTTCAAGTCAGCTCTGTTATCCAGCCCTTCGTCTGTGTTGTTTTCTATTCTTCTTTGCAAAACTAAGGTTGTCAGGAAGAGACTGCCTCTTTTAACAGAAAAGTAAACATACTGTCACACTGTTTATTGACATTCTGGTTATCAGGGACCATGATGTCACTGGTTCATTCTGCTTTTTCTTAGAATCAGAATTACAGGGATGCTGTCTCATGGTGTGTGTGTGGGGGGGGGGAGGGGAGAGTTGTGTCACAGAAGTTGGATTAGTAACTCTTCTACCAAACAGGCTCCAGAGGCCTAGGGCCCAGCAGGGAGGGTACTGCCAGGAGGTGTAGGCCCAGGAAGCTGAAGGTGGAGACCTGGGTCCCTCCTTGCTCCATGAAGCTGAAGCATGAGCAGGCCAGCTCTCTCCACCCTGTCGTCATTGACTGTGGATGCACAGAGCTGTGTTCTTTTTAGCAGAGCCGTCTAAGAATGGGGAGGCTCCCTCCTCTGGGTAAAGAGTCTCAGGATTGAGGATATTTTTTGAGAAGAATTGAGGCCAAGCAGCTGTGGAGGCAGGCCAGGGTAGAAACAGTGAATCACTTTGCCCTATGCGGATCCAGGCACTGTGACCTTTGGGTGAGTCACGACTGTCAGTTTTGAGAAAAGCCATGTGGGTAGTCTTTCTGTGTGCCAGCTCAAACCCAGGCTATACACAGAGTAGGTCCAAAGCAACCATGACCAATGGTGACCTTTCAGTTGGCCTCAAAATGGCAGTCTACCTAGGAGGTGAGCCAGGAGCACCTGGAAAGTTAGTGGTGAGTGCCAGGCTTCCAGAGTCAAATTTCCCACCCCAGGAAAGGGTGGGTTCAGCCCAGGCAGAGTAATTGTTTAAATAATGACTTCAGGAAAATTACTCTATTAACACATTTTAAGTAAGTATTGGAGCGCTCTGCTGCCCCATCAGAATCCAGCTTGGAGGGTGATGGACCTGCCCACTGTGTTGTACACATACTGGAACCATATACTGTGTAGCTGTGTGGCTCCGACTTCCTGGAACCCTGTGGCTCATGGTTATGGAGGCCATACCTGGCATCTGGCACAGCATTAAATACAGAACCTTAGTCAGCTTGGTTCTCATTTAGCTCTGCAAAGTAGGTGAGAGCGTCATCATGAGCAAAATGCAGAGAGCCCAAATAACTCACACCAAACCACACAGCCACACTTCCCCATCTCCCTCTACTGAACCTTCCTACAGTGTCACAGAAGCTAAGACATACTTAGGATCTAATGACAAACATATGAGTGATACATGGCGGCACACGTCTGAAAGCTCAGTACTCAGGAGGCTGGGCAAGGAAGGAAGCAACCTGGAAAAAAACCAAACCAAACATTCTTAAAGATGACATATGTGGTGTAAGATGAAATAGGACAAGCCAGTAGGCTGCCGAGCCCTCAGCATTGCTCGGTGGAATTCTGGCCCCAGGAAAGCTTGCTCCATGATTTCCTGAGTCTTCAAGGGCTGTATCCCCAGCCCCTGCACTGCTATGGGAAGACAGGACACCCAGGAAGGTAAACCTGGATGCAAAATGTTAAAAGTAAACTAGGTGGTGGTGGTGGTACACACCTATAGTCCCAGCGCTCAGGAGGCAGAGGCAGGTAGATCTGTGGAGGCCAGCCTGGTCTACAGAGTGAGTTCCAGGACAGCCAGGGCTACAGAGAAACCCTGTCTGTAAAAACAAACACAGTTAAGATTAGACTGAGAGAGAATCTTGGAGAATAGGGTTGATCTATTCTTTGGTTGTGAGATGGGAAAATTTGTCCTATTTGCTGTGAGTGGCTACCACTGAAGCTGCTCTGTAGAACGCTTGCCTGTTATTCATGAGGCTGTGGGTTTGATCCCCAGCAACAAAGGGGAGGGAAGGAAGAGGGGGAGGCAGGCCCTTGAGAAATACTGAATAGATACAAGATAAGCAGGACACCCCCCCTCCCCAATTCAGGATTATACTCCCACATGTGGTCCTATTTTAAATACCCTGTTCTGCCTCAGGGCTTGTCCCAGCCCAGCTTTGGTGTAGGCACCTTTTAGCTTTTTCATAAGCCCCAGGGACTTGTAATCTCTCTCTCTACACCCTAGCCATGCCCTACTACACCAATCTCCCAAGAAAGGAAATGTTCATACAAGCCTGATGACATTGTGTATCCAAGGTCCCTGCTCCTGCACTTGGGCTCAGCCTTCTCCCCTCTGGGCCACTCATCAGCCTGTCTCCTACTTTTCCGCACCCTTCCCCACGGGGCAGGCTGACAGCTAACCCAGGGCTCGGCCTGTGCCCCAAGCGGGATGCTGAGAATCAATGCCACACATTACTCACTGTTTCCTGCACACACTCCACCCTTCCCGCCTGCGTCTGGAGGCCTGTCTGCCCTGTGCCCCTGGGGGAAGAGCCCCTTTCTCTTAGACCCCCTTCCCCACCATACAGGCCACAGGTACTGACAAGGTCTGCTCCTCTCCGTGCTGGCTTTGGCCTTCTTTAAGCCTGTAAGTGGCTACCTCTTCTGTGTCTCCCTCACCCCTTTGGGACAAGGCCTCACTGTATAGCCCGGGCTGGTCTTGAACTTAGGTCCATTCTGCTTCTGCTACTCGAAATGCTTGGATAACAGGCTTGTACCATCATGCTCAACAACCGTCTCTACCCTTTAGATCTCTTGCATATTCTTGGGTTGCACCGTGCTCAGCTCAGTGCCTTGCTTGTGTTTGGTGTACAGTGCATTCTGGGGTTTTGGGGAAGGTCCTTAGTGTCTCAAGTATGCTACACAGTGCTTACCCAAGTATACTCCCAGCCAAGTATTAGATTATTTTACTTTATTTAGTTTTTTTTTTTTAAAAAAAAAACTTTATTTTATTTATTTATTTGCCTTGGTGTTTTGCCTGGAACTGGAACTACAGACAGTTGTTAGCTGCCATGTGGGTGCTGGGAATCGAACCCTGGTCCTCTGGCAGAGCAGACGGTGCTCTTAACCGCTGAGCCATCTCTCCAGCCCCCTTTCTTCAGTTTTTTTATTTTTGTTTTTCCTCTAAAAAAAAAAAAAATCCTTAGGATGAGGCATCAAGGACATCACTTCCGGGACAGGGAGTGGCTTGGGATGTGCGTTGGAAAACCTACTCCACCCTAAGGACTGTCTTTTCTCTTCTGGACTCTACTCAGCTGTGACCCTCATGAAGGACTTACAACTCTGTGTCACTATCCTCCCTTGGGACAAAACCTCACCAAAGCTCATACTCTTGCGGCCAGGCCCTCTGCTTGAGGAAGGTCCAATGCCTCCTCCACTGGGCCGCCCTTGGCCTTTCATGCCAAGAGCAGCAGTCTTACCCTTAAAAATCAACAGCGACTAATCCGCGGTAGGGCGGGGTGTCTTTGGCGTGTTATTCTGGTGATAATCCCTGACTGGCCCTGAAAGCTTCTCCAGCCTTGGGTGCAGCCTCAGTGGGAGGCTCCAGCTCTTGCTCCAGGCAACAGGATTGCGACACTAAGAACGAGGGGCGTGGCTTTGGGGCAGCGGTGCAGCAGTTGTCCAGCAGGGGAGGTCTGGAAACAGCTCAGAGAGGCCCAGGTCAGCTCAGCCCCTTCCAGATGGAATTCAAGGCCTCTGATACCCAAGTGACAAGAGGCCAACAGAGTTGGTCCTTCACAAGAGGGGGCAGAATGTGTAGGGAGGCTGCAGGGGAGGGCCTGCGTGGGAGAAGTCAGCGGAGCCTGCTTACTCTTTGAGGGGAGCTTATACACCTCCCCTGCAAACAGAAGATTGCCTGTGGCCTTCAGGAACTCTACTCAGATTGCAGTTAACCGTACATGTACCACACACAAAGTGCCCAAGAGTGCATCTGCTTTCCCACAGTACCACTACACTTCAGACCAGAGCTCTTTCTGGGTCGGCACTTTGCTCTGAGGTTTCTAGACCCGTATGGCATTTAGCCCTAAAGTTCACTTTGGCTCTGGGGTTCCCCAAAGCAGTATTCACCAAGTCTACCAGCCCTTCTCTGCTGACTGGAGGTGGATCCACTTTCTAAGAGTCAATTAGAAGAGTTAACATGTAAACAGTAATAGTCAAATAAAGACAATGCTGCCAGGCACAGCTTTGATAGTGTGTGTAACTAGTCTCCAGTTTGGAATTAGCTGCCCAAAGCCACAGGACCTAAAGGGCTGTGTGCCCATATGGACATCCTTAAACCTAGGCTCGTCCTTATACAAGGCTCTCAGTGGGTGGATTTGAAGTAGAATCGGTCACAGCTGGGAACACACAAATCAAGGTGCTGGGCTGGAGATGTGGCTCAATGATAGATCACTTATTTCCCTTTAGTGTGGGCTTGATTCCCAACAGGACTGGGGGCTGGGTAGGCAGATTCTCTGGTTCCATGGCTGAATCAGACACTCGAGGGAGATGCACCCAGGTGATGCCCGTGAAAGGTCTGATGTGAGACCCACTGTCCTATCCCTGACTCCTGGGTGCACCAGAGGCTTCCTCCTTTCTAAGTGTCTGTGCTATACAGTTTCATTTTCCTTTTAATTTATTTAATAGCCCTGAGTCTTAGAGAAAACCATGGGTCAGAACAGTTCAATAATGTTGTGCAGGATCGCCCAGGTTTTAAGGATTAGGGTTATTCCAGGTAAGCCCTGGAAACAGGTTTCACAAAGTCCCAGGTATGGTGGCTCACATCTTAGGAGGCTGAGCCAACAGAACTGTTTAAGGCTAATCTGGGCTACAGAAAGTGTGTTAGTTCAACCTGGGCTTCAAGAGTGGTCTTGCTTCAAAAACCAAAGAAACCCTTAAAGATAGAACCAGTCTAAAGCATTTTAATGTAGTATTTCTAGATCTTTCCACAGAATAACCAATTAATAATAATAATAACCACAGGATAACCCATGTTTTGTTTTGTACTATAGGGCAGTATGGTCGTCAGCCTCTGTCCCCATCCCCATTATTGCCACACAATTAAGAAGCTGAGGCCCCTTTTCCTTTTCTTCTCCTCCCCGATGGATGCTGAGGAAATGCGTTATCATTGCAGCACATCTCAAGCCTCTGAGCTGATTGTTTTCTCCAAGCCTTGATGGAGAACCTAAATCCAGATAGAAGCCTCAATCCAGAACAAAAAATAAATAAGTAAAGAAAAAAAAAAAAAAACCCATAAGACTTTGTCTCCGAACAACAATAAAACCAAAAGTTAGTTATGAAGCCAAAAAATCAACATTGCACATGCTGTTGAGAGTGAGTTTGCTGGGTCCCCACTAGAACATAATTTCATTAGACAAGAATTATTTGCTTGGAACGTAAGGCAATTAGAAGAAGCAGTAATAACAGCTTCTGGCTGTGGTCCGGGTGAGAAGGTCTCAGTAGGGGGTGGTGTCTGACAAAAGAGAAGGTGCTAAGTTTCCCACCCCACCCAGCTCTGTGCGAGCCTGCCAAAGTGCCCCTTCAGTCCAGCCCCTATCAAGTGCAGGCATCGAGGGTGCAATAAAGATCCCTGCCTGCCTCATAGTCCACTCCTCTTCATCTCCCAGGATGGCAAGGTTTACAGGGAGTAAAGTATATAAAGTGGGAAACCAGGAGCTAAAAAAAGACCCTTCATCCCACCCCAATGGGAGAGCTGCAGAGACTATGGACTTGGTTTGTCTCACTGCTATAGCATCTCAGACATGGCAAATGAATGGTGTGTTCATGAGGCTCAATAGAGAGAATGACGAGAAGCTGAGCTCCGTGACCCTCTCCAATGGAGCATCTTGCTTATTGAGCCAGGAATACCTTAGTGTCTACTACAACATCCTTGGTCCTGGCCATAGACAAAACACAGGGAGGAGGGGACTGGGAGCGCTGGGTCAAAGCTGGGGTAAAAGTTGCCCTAAAGGGGACCCTTCTCATTGACTTGCCAGCATGAGTCGGCAGGATGTGCCAGCTTCCATCAATTAGAAGAGCTCTCTCAGGACCCAGACCCAGCCTAAGTGGGTTGCCCTCACCCAGCTCTCATTTCTCCTCCTTCTAGAAATTCAGCTGGAGACCTCACAGTGGCTGTCTTCCTTTCTCCGGATTCCAGTGCCACCTTAAGATGCAAAGATACAGTCACTGAGCCCACACCTTCACTCTGTAGGGAAGTGCCTCCGCTGCAGCAGACAAAGCTGAGGAAAGCCAGAGGGGAATAAACAAGCCAGCAACTGCAGAGCTGTGTGTGCAGCCAGGGATCTAGCAAGAGATTGAGCCCGCCCTCCACGTCTTTGCTGGGTGACCTCAGGCAACCATGAAGTCTTGCTGCTTCTCTGCTTCCTGGTGGGTGAAGGAGTCTTCCCTCTCAGCAGAAACCCGTGTAGGTCTAGTCTGGATTTATCAAACCCGTAACACAGTAGGTTATCAACCAAGGTCAAAGGAATCCCATGGGAAACAGCCCAGCAACAGGTTCTGGCAAGCTGGTCACTTCTCTGTATTCCTCCAGTCGTCAGGACTAAAAAAGCTTGTGCACAGGAGGAGGCACCCTCCCACCTACTGAGTTACATCCCCAACTTGTTCCCTGACAGCTGAGACACAATCTTCTGTGGCCCTGACTAGCTTTATTAGTGGAGGATGACCTTGAACTCCTGATTCTCCTGCCTCCTCCTTGCAAGTGCTGGAATTACAAGCATTTGCCTTGTCTGTTACCCGGGTGGTCTTCAATTCCTGGTCTCAACAACCTTTCTTCTTCTACCTACTGAGTAACTGGGATTATAGGCATGTGCTTCCAGGCCTGGTCTGACTGAGGCCTATTTAAAAAATTATATGTTCTAATATGACCTTCATGTATGTCTATGTACTAAGTGCATGCCTGGTATCCTTGGAATCCTTTAGAAGCCAGAAGTGGGCATCAGATCCCCTGAAGCTGGAGTTACAAATGTTTGTCAATCACTATGTGGGTGCTAGGAAATGATCCTGAGTCCTCTGGAAGGGTATCAAATGCCCTTGACCACTGAGCCATCTCTCCAGCCCCAGTATGTACTATTTTTAAATAAATAAATGTATTCTTTTTATTAGGCAGGAATGAGTGTGGCAGTCAGAGGACAGTTTTGGGGAGTTGGCTCTCACTGTCTACCTTGGTGAAGTAAGGCCTCTTGCTGTGTACTCTTGTACAATGTAAAGATTTGTAACTGTAATTGGTTTTTAAAAATGTTGATTGGCCTGTAGTTGCCAGGCAGGAAGTATAGGCAGGGCAACCAGATTAAAAGAATTCTGGGAAGAGGAAGGGCAAAGTCAGGAGAGATGCCAGCCAGCTGCCGAGCAAGCAGGACATGTAAAAATGAAGTAACAAGCCATGAGCCACATGGAAAATCATAAATAGAAATATGAGCTAGTTTAAGAGTTAGCTAATAACAAGCCTAAGCTAATGGCTGAGCATTTATAATCTATGTTAAGACTCAAAGTGACTATTTGAGAGCGGCTGACTCTTTACCCTGGGGTACTGCCCTGGGCTGCAGAGAAACTTTCAGGCAGGACATAGCAGTGCTGAGGGGGATCAGTGTGCACAGGTGATCCCGCATCCATCTGTTCACTCCTGATGTACATACTGGCCAGACACTGCTGGGCACTAGAGAACTGACTTCCCCTCAGCCTCTATGACCAGGACAAAAGACCTCGAGCTGTGAACAGTAGTAGGAATACTTCAAAGGCTAGGAGTTTGGAACACTGACCTCAGACAGACCTGGATTCAAATCCTGACTTCTCTCCCTCCTTGCTTAATATACTTAATATACTTAATATGCTTAAAATACTGCCTCTCTTATTTCTGAACTACACTGTTCTCCAGGCTAGCCACTGCATTTCCTTTCTGCTCTACCACACTGTAAGAATGCTGGAATTACGGATACACACCACTGCATCTGGCTTTTTGATGTGGGTTACAGGGATTGAACTCAGATCAGCTGGCCCACAAGGCAAGTGTTTCTACCTGCTGGTCCATCTCACCAGCTCTGTGGCTCCCTTATTGACTCAGTGTCAAGTCCTTCCTTCTGTTGTGAAATATTAGTTGAAGATGTGTTACATTCATTTATGCTGTGGAATATTTGTTTAATGATGCAAAGATGTGTTGCTTTCTTTTATATCGCATTTGTTTAATAATCTGTGAAAGCTGTGTTATTTTGTCTATCTAAAACACTTGATTGGTCTAATAAAAAACTGAGCAGTCAATATCAAGGTAGGAGGGGCAGGCAGAGAAAATAAATGGAGGAAAAAAAAAAGGAAGAGGAGGAGTCAGAAAAAGAGGAGGAGATCAGGGGTCAGCCACCCAGTCAGCTATAGAGTAAGAAGTAAAAAAAAGGGGCATATAGAACAGATAAAGGTAAAAGTCCAGAGGCAAAAGGTAGACAGGATAATTTAAGAAAAGCTGGCTAGAAACAAGCCAAGCTAAGGCTGGGCATTCATAAGTAAGTCTCCATGTATTTATTTGGGAGCAGGGTGGTGGGTCCCCAAAAAGCAAAGAGAAAAAAAAAACAACACTATATTTCTTTCTTCCTTCCTTTTTTTAATTTATTTTTTTGTTTTGTTTTAGTTTGGTTTTGGTTGTTAGTTGGTTGAGACAGTGTTTTTCTGGGTAGCCTTAACTGTCCTGCAATTCTCTCTGTAGACCAGGCTGTCCTTGAACTCAGAGATCTATCTGCCTCTGCTCCAAGAGTGCTGGGATTAGATCATGTACCACCATACTTGGTGCCTTATGGTTTTCCAAATTCTCCATATACCTCCTTCTGTTCATCTTCAAACCCTCTGTGGAAATCTTAGAGAGACTAACTTGCCAAGGTCACATAGCAAGGAGGGAGAGAAGTCAGGATTTGAATCCAGGTCTGTCTGAGGTCAGTGTTCCAAACTCCTAGCCTTTGAAGTATTCCTACTACTGTTCACAGCTCGAGGTCTTTTGTCCTGGTCATAGAGGCTGAGGGGAAGTCAGTTCTCTAGTGCCCAGCAGTGTCTGGCCAGTATGTACATCAGGAGTGGACAGATGGATGCAGGATCACCTGTGCACACTGATCCCCTCAGCACTGCTATGTCCTGCCTGAAAGTTTCTCTGCAGCCCAGGGCAGTACCCCAGGGTAAAGAGTCAGATGTCAACCTTCATGCCCTCATTTTCTAAAAATACTAAGGAGCATGAGCTCTGCTTGTCACCACACAGCTATCTCGTTGTTCCTTGTATGGTCCTGTCTGCCACCCAGCACATGCTCTCCCAAGTCTTCTGTCTGACAGCTGTCCCCATCATTCCATGACCAAGGCCAGAGTTCCCTAAGAGAGATCCTCAGGCTGGACTTTGGGACACAAAGGCAGGTTTGGGCTGGCATGTGAAAGCCAGCCGTTCTTTGGCCAGGGCATCTATTTCCATGTGTATGTCCCACTGGCTTAGTGGAGTTTGAGCCCAGGGCTGTGGACATTCAGGACACTGGAGCTGGGAGTCAGTACTGACCCTTAGTCGCCATATGACTTGGGACCTCTGTTAATCACCTGCTAAACAGAGTATAATAATATTACAAAAGAATGATGTTATCATCCTATTTATAAACATATCTATTTATATGTATATGTAAGCTTGATAGGATACAGACTGAACTGTAACATCTCATCTCTAGGCTAAGACAGATTTTTAAAAATCTAAGACAGATTTTTTTAAAAAAAATTTATTATTTCATGAATGTAAGTGTTCACCTGAAAGTATATCTGTGCACCCCATGTATGTCTGGTGCCTTTGGATTCCAGAGGAGGCATTGGATCCCCTGGAACTGGAGTTTCAGACAGCTATGAGCCACCATATGGGAGCTGGGAATTGAACCCAGCCTGTGAAATAGCAAGCAGCAAGGGTTCTTAACCATTGAGCCATCTCTTCAGTCCCCATGGAGAGGTGTTTTTATTCTTTTGCTTTCTCTATTTTCTTGTTTATTGATTGGTACTGATAATTATGCCCAGAACCTTGTGCATACTGGCCATACTGGGCACATGCTTGGCCGAGCTCCCATATTGTATTATATAATTACTTTTCTTGTTGGCCAAAGACCTGCTAAGGAGCAACTTAGAGGAGAGAGGCTTTGTGCTGGCTCACTGTTTGAGGGCATGGTCGGTCCATCAGGGCAGAGAAGACTTGGCATCAGGACCGTGGCACAGCTGGTCACAGTGTATCCACACTCAGAAAGCAGAGAAGAGGAATTATTCAGCATTCATCTGAGCCCCAGGGCAGCTGTCAAGCAAGAGGCTAGAGAAGCAGGTGCTGGGTGGCCGACAGGGACAGGACAGGGAGCAACTGGATAGCTGTGTGATGACAGGTAGGTCTCAGTTCCTCTGTATTTTTAGAAGGTAGGACATGCAAGGTTGGTCTTTGCCTCCTTACTCTGAGGCACTGCCCTGTGCTGCTGGGACCCAAGTCTGCTGCTGCCTGCCTTTGACGTAGGCCTTTCTAACTCAGTTAAACCTTTCTGGAAAAGTCACAGATATGGTAGTGGTTACCAAGACAATTCTAAATCCAGTCAAGTTGACAGTTAAGATTAGCTATCTTACATGCTTTTTTTCTTGATGAGTGAGTTATTTATTTACTTATGTGAGAGTGGAGAAATCCAAGGACAACTTCCAGAGGCAATGTTCTTTCAACCGAGTGATCCCACTCAGGTAGCTACTTACAGCCATCTTACCAGCCCCATGCTTTGATTTTAAGGTTTTGATTTTGTTTTTAAAGCCAGATATGGAGCTGTTTATATAGCTAGTGGGTAAACCACTTATCTACATGTTTGAGGCCAGGAACCTAGTACATGCTTGGAATACCAGCCCTTAGGAGGCAAAGAAAGGAAATTCATGAGTTTGAGACTAGCTTGGGTTACAACTTGAAACTTTGTCTCCAAAAAGGAAAAAAAGAAAAGAAAAGAAAAAGATGGCTTCAGGCACTAAAGCCCGTGTGGGTCTGTTTAGGGCTGGCTGCCTTCCTGAGCAGGTCCAGGGAAGCCAGCATACCTCTTGCAAGAACTGAGAGAAAGATTAGGGAGCTGTGGCAAGGAGGACCACAGGCTCCGGGGAAGCCAGTGTCTACTGTGTTGTTCCTGTCCTGGTCCAAAGCTGTTGTCTAAACACTGAGCTCTCCCAGCCTAGCCTAGCTTGATCCTGCCTCTTGGAGTAAGTGGGGATTCCTTCCTCTCAATTGGTGGTGCCAGCAAAGCTAAAAGGTCTCTGCTCATTTCTCAAGAGCCAGGATTAAGGAGCAGTAAAAGCACAAATTTAGACATCTTCAGAGCTGGGAGCTCGGAGGGGAAACCTCTCCTCACTGGAAAGGGCTAACCCCAATTTCAAGGCATTTGGTTTCAAACTGTGGGCATTCCCCCTGCAGCCGGGTATTGTTTGCAGCCTGTATCTAGCCTTGCTGTTTTATAAACAGAGAAACAACTTCAAAGTGAAGGAGCCTTCTGTCAGCCAGCAGGTGCCCTGAAACCAGAGCACAGGCTCACCACACCCTCCCAGGCTGCTCGGGTTGAGGTAGCATCTTGTAGATTCTTTCAGCTTCATGACTGTTCTCACTAAGAGTCACTGTTGTCCTTGTGGGACTCACTTCCTTGGACTCTAGAGGTCTGGAGAGGCATTCTGATCTGCATGGAAAGGACTGACCCATCTCAGTTTTAAGTCCTTATTGCCTGCAGAAAGTAAAACTGCCTAGAATGGAGGTACCATAGCAATGGACAAACAGACAAATATAACCAAAGGGAAACTGTCACAATCCCCTGGAGACTGTGTTAGGGTACAGTGGTAATGGAATAAGTCCTGATCTGGCTCCACGACAAAACCAGAATGGGTCACGAGTCAGAGCTGGTTCATCAGGTGAGGCTGCACACACTGACCCTGGACTTTTTTTTTTTTTTTTTTTTTTTTCCTTTTCTGGCTGGCTGCAGAACCCTAGAAATGCAGATATGCTGAAGCCACTCCAAAGCCTCAGAAATGGAACAATTCCAGTTAAATTAGCAACTGAAAACACACAGAGGGTGTTAAATATGTGGTGGACTACTCAGAAAAGGGCATTTGCATGTGAGCAAATTTACAGACTCACCATTACCTGGGAACTGGAGCCAAAGGCTACATTTAAGGATAAGCAAAGCCCAACCCCATCCCAACCCAGGAAAAATGAAGTCATGCTCAGGGCTATCTGGTCAGTAATATCTGGAACCAAAAGGAGAAGCCCCTGGGCTTTCCAGCTCTACTGTTTTGAGAGCTGGCCTCTCATGGCTGCTTTGCATCTCCCTATCCTTCTTCCTCTCTGGGAACACCCATCCAGCTCTCCAAGCTTGGGCCATTGCAGCTAAGGGCTCAAGGGTGTCACAGGCATGGAATACATATGTGTATTTGTAGGAGGACAGCTACCTCGTTCTCACTGTTTGGGATGCTCTCTTTGCCCTTTGGACCACAACCAAGTAGGTGTTTTCTTCCTGGAAGAAGGTCCTTTCTACCATAAAGTTTTTGAAGTGTCTGGTACCAGCTGGTCAGTTCCCACATTGCACTTCCCAGGTCCCTCAGTGTGTTGATACATGTTATTACCTACTGACAACTAAAACATGAGAAGTGTGGGGTGGGGTGGGGGGGTAGTTCACCTTTCTGGCTTTAGTCTTTGAGAGTCTCACAATGGAGCCCAGTCTGGCCCCAAACTCGCCATCCCTCTATCTCAGCCTCTAGAGATTACCGGCTTGAGAACTGCCTTGCTAGCTCCCTGGCCCACTCTTGGATCTGGAACTGTGACTTCAACAGGCCAGTTCATTAAGGACTGCCTTGGAGGTAGTTTTTCTTATGCTTCAAATATGATGTGGCAGGCAGGCAGGCCTCTGAGAGTCAGGGGTGGGGATCTCAGCCTGTGAAAAGTCAAACTAATTTATAGACAGGAAAATAGGGAAATGAAGGGAGGTCTTGGTGGTGAAAAGACCCCCTTGGTCTTTATCAATAGTTCTCGTTCTGGTGCTGAGACTCAAAGTCTGCCCACCGTCCTTCCAAAGATCCCTCAAAATAGCAGCAATTTCTGGGAATATTTTTGTTGTCTGTCTATCTATCTATCTATCTATCTATCTATCTATCTATCTATCTATCTACCTATCTATCTGTTTATTTGCTTCTTTGAGACAGGGTTTCTCTGTGTAGCCCTGGCTGTCCTGGAACTTGCTCTGTAGACCAAGCTGGACTCTAATTCATAGAGATCTGCCCGCCTCTGAGTGCCAAAGTGCTGGGACTAAACCACCACCCAGTCTTTTTTTTTTTTTTTATCTTCGGATGAAGAAAACTTTATAAGCCTGGCATGAAATTCATAAGCCTTAAAGCAGTCGTTCTCAATTTGTGGGTTACAACCCCTTTGGGCTTGAATGAACCTTTCACAAACCATTAAAGAATAGAAATTTACATTAGGATTCATAATAGTAGCAAAATTATAGGTACAATATACAATATAGCACGAGAATGATTCTATAGTTGGGATCACCACAACATGAGGAACTGTATTAAAGGGTCACAGCATCAGGAAGGCTCAGAACCATTGGCTTAAAGGATCTTGTTTGTTTCTTTGTTTTTGAAACAGGATCTGCTTTTTTTCCCTTTTTTTGTTTTTATTTTTTTATCCTTTTTTTGTTTCTATTTTTAATTTTTTATTTGTTATATTTTTGGCTTTTGCATTTTCTCTTTATTTTTTTGTTTTTTTAATTTCTTAATTTTTTGTTTTATATTTTCATGTTTTTTCTTTTTCTTCTGGTTTCTTTTTTTGTTGGTTTGTGTGTGTGTGTGTGTGTGTGTGTGTTTGAAACAGGATCTTACTATGTTACTCAGGCTGGCCTGGAGCTCACTATGTAGCCCAGGCTGGCCTCAGCTCAGGATTACAAGGATGTGCTACCACACTTGGCTTCAACAATGATAATGATTTTTTTTTTTTTTTTTTTTTTTTTTTAAGAGGAGGCCCAACTACATTGCTGTGGAGGTCTTTGAATTTCTGAACTCATATGACCTTCCTGGCCTCTGAAGTAGCTTGGATTGCAGGAATGTTCAACTGTACCTAGATAAGACCAGTATCCTTACACAAAAATTAAGACTATTCCAACACAATTATTTCATGGCAAACACCGTGTAGACCATGAGCTCACTTTGTTTCATAATAATCCTATAAGGATCCAAGTAGAAACTCAGTCACAAGAGCTCATCTTATAGAAACATGAGGCCTTGCATTTGAACCCCTGCCCCCACATGAGAAAAATCCTGGCATGATTTCAGGTGCCTAAATACCAGCACTGGGGGACAGAGACAGATGGAACCCAAGAGGTCACTGGCCAGCCAGAGAGTGAGTTTCCAGCTTGATGGAAGGCTGTGTTAAGGCAATAACATGGGGGACCCTAAAGGAAGACTCCCGCATCCTCTCTGGTCTCTAGACATGTTTGCACAGATGCTGCCATCCGCCCACCCTCACCCCCACACACAGAGCAACTTTCATGTACCACCTTCATCCTCAGCTTGTAGACAGAGGCCCTAAATTGGTAATTCCTCTGATGAGTAAGAGATGAAACCAAGTTGTCAAGCAGTTTGCAGCCTGATTTGTTCTGGCTGTGCCTCATGGGAGCACACAGAAGACTGGCTGGGCAGCCACTCAGGGCTACGTTGGCACAACTGGGCTGGCAGTGCTCTGTGATCCATACCCAGCACCCCTCCTCCTCCTCCTCCTCCTCCTCCTCCCTTCTTCATTTCACACACCTCTTCTTCCTGTAGGTCTCACTAAGTCCCCCAATCTGGCCTTGAACTTACTCTGTCCAATAGGCCTTGAGTTTTTGATCTCTCTGCCTCAGCCTCCTCGATGGGTATTACAAGCCTGTGACCTCTGCCTCATCATGCAGTAGTACTTCAGAGGGAGACAGCATAGCGGTCAGACTGGAGAGTCAGTCTAGGCAGCCATATTGGGGTGGTTGAGTATGGAAATGAGGCTGTCCAACGAGGCTGGGAAAGTAGACAAGGCTAGACCGTAACTCACTGGTTGCTGAGGGAGGATGGAGAGCAGCACCCTGCTTGTGCTTGGGAGACAATCTCTGTGCGTTTCAGCCTGGAATCTCATCCCATCCTGCTCTGAAACACAACAGGATGCAATTTAGGAGCAACTTTCCAGGAATGTGGCCTTCCTGTGAAGAGACTACTTTGGTAATCTGTGTGGGCACATCTGCCAGGTCCTGATTCTGACAACTTGTCGGCCCCTGTGCCAGGCTGTTGAGAAACCTACCAGGGCCATAGTCCCTTCCATTTGACACTCATTGCTGAACTGAACCCGAGACAAAGGCATTTTCCATAGAGATAAAAAGACAGTGAGTGTTGAGGGACTTGTCTTTTCTTTTTTTTTCTTTTTCTTTTTTTTTTTTTTTGAAAACTTTATTTTATTTATTTGCCTTGGTGTTTGCCTGGAACTGGAACTACAGACAGTTGTTAGCTGCCATGTGGGTGCTGGGAATCGAACCCGGGTCCTCTGGAAGAGCAGACCATGCTCTTAACCGCTGAGCCATCTCTCCAGCCCCGGGACTTGTCTTTTCAAAGTGGATGTTGGACGCTGTGATTCCCTGCTCCTGTTCCTGGATCCAGAGCTCTGATGGCTCCTCGCATCCACTGTCTTTATGAACAACGAGGCAGCTGTGGGTCCTGCACGGTGTGGGCCCCGGCAGTACTGCACTGATGTCAGGGCTCCCTGCAGCCCCGCCCTTACCTCCTGCCTGCCTACTGCCAGCTCTCTGATAGGGAAAAAATAGCCCTGTCACCCTCAGACTCCTGCTTCACACACGTCAACAACTTGTCTTAGCACTGGGGCCATACTTTTTCTTTTCCATAATAGCTAAGACACCACTGTTAGGCCTGAATACAGACTCATCTGTCACCTTGGCTAGAGTTTGGAAGCAATTCTGATTACAGAAGTTTCTGGAAGGGCAGTACTTCAGGAGCTCAATAGGACTGGTCATAAAACCAGAGACCTTTTGGCAGAGCCCTGAGTATTAGGAGGGACAGTGTCTGCTGTGCATCGGTGAGGGAGTGTCAGGGCGTCATGGGTCTGGCTTCTTTCCCTCAGTTCAGCTTATCTTAACGTGCAGCTGCCCTGGGGCTAGAGGGGTTTCTGCTGGCCTGTCCCATCCTAAGAGGAAAACCTCTGGGCAGAGTGAACTGGCTAGAGGCAGGTGGGGCCTGAGAAATAACTGGTTGGTTTTGAGCAAAGAACCTCTCTATTCTCACCAGCTCCCAGTTTTCCTTGCCTAGTCTACCTTCTCGGGCTCCTTAAGCCTGCGGGCTTGGAGCCTCCCCGATACCAGCCGAAACACTATCAGGCCCTTTACATTAGTGATGAACTTCAGTTAATCTGTAACCAATGAGAGATTCGGACTTTGAAATGAGAATGGGGTCAAATCCAGCTTTACTACTCACTGGGCAAGTGAAGTTGTCCAAGACTTGATAAACGTCAGGTTCTCCCACACTAGGTTGCTCTGACAGTACAGATGGTACATTGTCATGAAACCAGGCTAGTCTCCTGAGTTGGTGTGTGTGTGTGTGTGTGTGTGTGTGTGTGTGTGTGTGTGTGTGTGTGTATGGGGTGCATGTGTGTGTGCCACCAGAGCTCAAGGGAGTCACTGCTGACCTGCTTCTATTGTCCTGGGGAAGGAATGGAGGACTGTGGGATGCCAAGCAAACACTCCACCATGCAGCTACAACCCTTGTCCTGTTTCAGACTTGAGAGAGTCTCACTAAATTGTCCAGGCTTGCCTCAAATTTGCAATTCTTAGTCTCCTTAGTGACTGGGATTCCATGCTGCACTGTCATACCCAGCTCTTCTGACTCACTGTAGGAATATCCTACAAAATGACCCTGAACACAAGGACCACACTACCAGTCACGGAAGTACAATGGCTGGCTTCTGGGTCCAGATCTTCAGGGAGGTGATGCTTGTTTGAAATGGAACCTTATTGTGTTGCCCAGGCTTGCCTATTGTGCTGGAGAGACCCTCTTGTCTGTCTCCACGTAGCTAGGATTAGAGGCCGGTAAATCCAGCCAGGTTTTTGACTTGGAGCTCTAACAAAAATTAACTTTTAGGCAGATGTAGAGGTGCATGCCTATGATCCCAGACCTTGGTGGGGGGGGCTGAGGCAGGAAGATTATAAATTTGATGTCAACCAGGGCTGTATAACAAAACTATGTGTCAATAAATAAATCAATGGATAGATAGGCAGAAGAGAACAAATGGACACAGAAGGGCTAACCTGGTTTTTCTCACTCCCTTCGGCTCTTACTGTGTGAAAGCTCTCTCTTCCCTGTCTTGTGTGCTCTCTTGCCGTGATACCATGCCTCATCAGAAAGCGCATCAATGCTGTGCCTTCACATAGTCATAGATTTGAGTTAAGCCCCAGGACTTTCTTTTCTTCTTTTGTTTTTTTTTTCAAGACTGGCTTCAGACTCACTAAATAGCCAGGCTGACCTTGAACTCCTGGTTCTTCTACCTCCGCCTCCAAAGTTCTGGGATTACAGGCATGTGCCATCCCCCTACACAACCACTCTTCTTCATAAAGTGCCCAGCATCTGACCTTTTGTTACAGCAACACAAAAGAGATTATAACATCATGCCTCTCTACTGTCAAATTACTTTCCTATGTCTATACTCTACTTTGGGGCAGTAAATTCAGCTCACTAAAGAAAAGGGGTGAAGACTTTTCAGAATAACATCATCATTACTATTATAACTCCTAAAAATGGTCACAACAGTCATCTACCATGATCCCATGTATAGTCAGAGCTAACCTTCCATTTGCCCACACTGCATTTGGTTAACATGTCTCAATTTCTCTTGCAATTTATCTGTTACACAAGCCAAGTCTCTTGTCCTATGGAGCTACTCATTGTGTTAGGTATGTAGCCTGCAAGATGACCTCCTTGGGTTCACACCCTGTGCTGTCCCTTCCCACACTGACTGGCTCATCTGCTCAGCCAACAAACAGGAATGCTGTATTTCTGGTGCTGTATGGTTTCCAGGGCAGTGTCATATAAGGCATTGTTATCTTTTGAATTTGCTGTCATTTGAATTCCTGGGAACTGTCTGCCATGTCATCAGTCTAGCACCTATGGAAATGGCAGGAGACTGAGTCTTGAACAGGAAGCAGCAATTCTTGGCCAACCAGCTGGCTGTATGAACTAGTCTTTCTTTTCTCTGTTTCTGAGATGAAATTTAGTTTTGCTGGCCAAACTCCTGAATGCTAGCACACCTCCCGCTTCAGGGAACACTCCAGGCCTGAATGAGCAACTAGGGAAGTGTTCTCCTTATCTGCAGCCAAGCCTCTAGAATCTATAGTATAGATGGTCTGGCCTGGTTGATGTCCTGTGTATAGTCCTGTGGGCTTCCAAGGCAGAACCACTCCTGAATGTCAACCCACAGACACTCACTGCTTGTCTGCCTCCCTTATTACCCGTGTCCAGTGGTTAAATCTGTGGCTGTGCAAACTCAAGGTTCTTTTTGGGGAGAGTTGTTCACCAGCACATCTGTCAGGGTATTCAGAACAGCTGCACCAGCTCTCCTTTGGCTTTGGATGCTCAGAAACACTATCTGACTTTGTGTTCAGTGACTTACAGAATACACAATTCTCCATTACAGGTAACTTTCCTTTCATCACAGTGAAACGTACAGTGTATTGTCAGCCTGCACCTTTGCTCTTGATAAGGCTCCACCCCCAGCTGCTTTTGATAGTCCTGTTGATAGTGTCCCAGCTTCACCATATTGTGCTTAGATATGGGTTTCAGCTCCTCCTTTTCCTCTTCTTTGTGTGCATAGTATATGGATGTGTTCATGTGGTCTTGTGCATGAGTATGCAGGCTGCGCATGCACATATGAGGGTGGAAGTCAACATTGCAGATCTTCCTTGATTGTTCTGTGGAAACAAACCAAACTTCTTCAAAATGTTTAATGTGGATGACCACTCCTGAGTGTATATTCAAGGGAAACAAAATCATGCCCCATGAGCCACCCAGGCTCACACACACCTCTAATCCCAGTACTTGGGGGACTGAGGCAGGAGGATCACTATGAGTTTGAGGAGAGCTCAACTAAATAGTTATTTTTTTTTTGATTTATTTATTTATTATGCATACAGTTTTACAGAAGAGGGCGCCAGACCTCATCATAGATGGTTGTGAGCCACCATGTGGTTTTGCTGGGAATTGAACTCAGGACCTCTGGAAGAACAGTCAGTGCTCTTAACCTCTGAGCCATCTCTCCAGCCCCCTAAATAGTTATTTTGAAGAGAACTCTGGAATTGATTTTTTTTAAGGAAAGAAAAACTGCTGTGGAATAGTCCTTTTGTACACTGTGAAGATGTGTGCTCTCACTGGTTTAATAAAGAGCCAACTGGACAATAACTAGACAGAAAGAGGGTAGGTAGGAGAACCAGACTGAGAGAATGCTGGGAAGAAGGAAGGCAGAATCACCAGCCAGAGACATAGAGAAAGCAGGAGATAAACATGCCATGCTATTCTGAAAAAGGGTATTGCCATGTGGTAGAGCATAGATAAAAAATATGGGTTAATTTAAGTTGAAAGAGCTACTTAGTAATAAGCCTAAGCTATCCACTCAGCATTTATAATTAATAAGTCTCTATGTAGTTATTTGGGGAGCTGGCAGCAAAAAACTGTGCCTATGATAAACCTTTTCCTTGTAGACATAAGCAAGAGAAAAGGAAAAGAAAGGGCCAGCAGGAGGGTTCTGTGGGTGAAAGTTGAGCTCAGGCTGCCAAGCCTATTCCCAGAACCTTTAAGGTGGAAGGAAACCAATCACCTTAAAGGTTACATGCACAACGTACACCTCTAACATGCACCACACAAAACACATACCTGAAGAAATAAATGCAAAGGAAAAAACAGGCTGGAAATGTAGCTCAGTTGATACAGTAGTTGCCCAGCATCCATTGGTTCTGGGTTCAACCCACTGAATTGCATAAACTGGGCATGGCGGTAAGAGCTGTCAATCCCAACACTTGGGCAGTAGAAACAGGAGGATTATACGTTCAAGGTCACTCTCTGCTATGTAGTCCCTATAGTTAGCATCATATGTAATAGAAAGAACCTGGAAGCTTCCTGGAATGATTAAGAATTAAGACAAAATACTTTTCCCACTCCTTTGATGTGTGCTTCTCTGCAGGAGACTGAGGCCTAGGGCTTGGAAACACTGGGTTAAGTGAAAGTAAGTGAAAGTCACGAAAGGCCAGGAATTACATACACACCAGAAGAGGAGCCACAGCAGAGGCAAAAGTTAGATGCCTGGACTGGCAGAGGGAAGAACATGAGCATATGGACTTTCTTCTGTCTGTCTGTCTGTCTGTCTGTCTGTCTGTCTGTCTGTCTGTCTGTCTCTCTCTCTCTCTCTCTCTCTCTCTCTCTCTCTCTCTCTCTCTCTGTCACACACACACACACACACACACACACACACACACACACACACACACACACACATCTTTGGAAATGACCTTACACTATAGCTCAAGTCAACATGAAACTCACTAAATAGCCATGGCTGGCTTCAAATATGTGGCAACACTCCTGCCCCAACCCTTCAGCAAGGGCTAGGGTCCCATGAGCACCTCTCCTGTGCACAGTAAAATGCTGAGAGGCCCAGTTTTGTGTAGGCAACACAGCTGTAGTGGGTTTGTGAGCACAGTGTCATGTCCTGTCCAGAACCTCTGATTCAAAGCTTTCTATAATGGTTTCTGTCCTTTCTTCATGATAGGCTGGGAGGAGACACTTGGACCAGCTGCAAATCTCTGTGTTAACTGATACGTGGTGGAGACATGGACCATGGAAACCATGAGCAGAAATAAAGCCTTCCCTGCTTAAGTTATTGACCACCCCACTCCACTCCCTATTTTTTTTTAAAGAATAATTTAATACATACATTTCAGGGTAGCAGCAGACTGAGAAGCAGTTCTGCTGCCTGCCCCATAAGTTACTCCTATTTGTCAATGTCAGAGAAGTCTGACACAGTAGTCTACCTTCAATCTTAGCCAAAGGCTGAGAAGTGATTGAAAAGCTTCTGTCACAGATATTTAAAGAAAAAAAAAACTCTAATAAAGTGGCATACATAACACCTGCTGAATGTATTTGTGATTTCAAATTTTCCTTTTTAGAGAATATCTTGCTTTGTAGCTCAGGCTGGCCTAGAACTTACTATGAAAGCCAGGCTGGCCTTGACCTTTGTCAATCCTCTGGTTCTAGCCTCCTCATTGTTGGAATTATGTATCTCAACCCTCTGAGCTAAAGCTGAGTTATAAATGAAGTATGTTAGTTATTAGGATGATCTAGGTTGTAAGTTTATGGACAATGTCTGGTTCTAACATCTGTGCAAGTCAGTTACCATGTCTGTGCCTCTACTTCTTGTGTATAGAATAAGAACAATAACAATGCCTTCCTATGAAGGCTGGAGGAGAAATGCATTCGTGGGAGTCCCTGCTGTTGTCCTGTGCTCTCTCATGGACTGGTGTTTGGAGCTCTGTCATGTTTCCCATTACATAGTCTACCACTAAGAACACAGCAACACATTAGAACATTGTGGTGGTGTGAAATAAAATGTCCCCAAAGGGAGTGGCACTATTAGGAAGTGTGACCCTGTTGGAGGAAGTGTGTCAGTGGGGAGGTGGGCATTGAAGTCTCATATATGCTCAAGTCATGCCCAGAAAGACAGAACACTTCCTTCCTGTTGCCTGCAAGATGTAGGACTCTCAACTCCTTCTCCAGCACCATGTCTGCCTGCACATCACCATGTCCCACCATGATGATAATGGATTGAACCTCTGAAACTCTAAGCTGCCACCTCAATAAAATGTTTTCCTTTATAAGAATTGCTATGGTCGGGGGCTAGAGAGATGGCTCAGTGGTTAAGAGCACCGTCTGCTCTTCCAGAGGACCCGGGTTCGAGTCCCAGCACCCACATGGCAGCTCACAACTGTCTGTAGTTCCAGTTCCAGGCAAACGCCAAGGCAAATAAATAAATAAGTAACTAATAAATAAAGTTTAGAACTGGTTTTCTCCTCCCACTGTGGGATCGAGGCTGTGCATCAGGTTTTTTTCCCTGCTGAGCCTCCTTGGTGGCCCTCAGCCAGATGCTTTGTTGCTTCATGTTAGTGCAAAAAGTCATAAGTATTCAGTAGAAAACATCAGGAATTTTGCTGGGCTATCACTACATAGTCCATATATTCTAGTGGTACTGGGCATGGCCCACGAGCACAAGATCAGCAGCTGGCAGAGCTGGGGTGGTCAGTGAGTTTGTTACAGGAGAGACATTTTTGCTTCATGAGATTTTCCACTAAATGATGGGTCCTGTAAGTTCCTAGAAAGTGCATCAAAAAACAGGACGAAGTAAAGAAATTCTACTCGAAGTTGGGTATAGTAGAAACATACCTGTAATTCAGCACTCTGAATAATGGTGGGCAGCCTAGACCGTGAGACTCAGTCTTAGACAGATATGTGTGTGTGTGTGTGTGTGTGTGTGTGTGTGTGTGTAAGGTGGGGCTGAGACAAAGCAAGGCAAGTGAAATTCTTTCCTCTTGTCATTAACCAAAATTCCATGGGAGATGGGTTGGTCTCTTTTTTTGGAATTGATAATGGTGTTTTGGGATTTATAACAGAACTGCTATTAACAATACACTCATCCCTTTTTAATTTTTACTTTCCATGGCCTCACAAATGCCAGGCAAGTACTCTACCCTTCAGCCACAGTCTAGCCCCTAACAATTCCCATGAAGTGCTGCAGCCATTTTTATCAGTCACAGGTTGGGGTGCTTGTTGGACTGTTGAGGTAGGAGGCTCCAAAAGCCCCAGCTATGGGGACCACCCTCTATTGTAATGCTGTCCTTCCTGCTGTGGACTGCTGTTTATTAACCCAGTGGGATTTCCTGTTGGAACTGCTTCATTACTGGGAGTGGGAGGTCCCCTCCTGAGACAAGTTAATCCTCTCTATATAAAAGCATTTCACAAGCATCTACAGACAATTTTCCTGTCAAGGAATAAGCTTGTTGATAATTGGGGAGATACAGAGCTGTTCACAGGCAGAGCTCATGCAGGGCTGCAGTGTGCAAGACCATAGCTGTCGCTCTGAATGTGCATAGATATGCACAGATAGTGGTTTGCCAATGACCTGCCTCGAGAGAGCTTGAGGTTCCCAACTTGGCTGTAGCTCAGGTATTTTCCCCAGGACAAAGGTAAGGGTGCCAGATCCTCTGTTTATTAGGGAGCAATATCTACAACTACATCTTCTACATTCTTCCTGCTCTCTAACTGGAGAGAAGAACCTAGCCATGGACTCCACAGAGGACTGACTGGGCTGGTCAAAGGTACCAGCCAGGGCATACCAAAGTGAATGGTATGGACCTGGCCATAGGCCACTTCAAAGAAAGAGATCACTAGAGACTCAGCCTCCACTGGTAGGAATGAGGAGAAAGTAGGGGAGACATCCATGCCACTCAGTCTTCCATCCATGACAAAATATCCAGTGAAATTTTCTCACAAGATGAAAGGTTCATCTTGGCTCACTGTTTCAGAAGTTTTTGTCCATGGTCACTTGCTCTGCTGCAGGGGTGGAGCATTGTGGCCAAGAAGTAGAGCAAGAAAGATGTCAGGGATAGTAAGACAGATAAGACACAGTCCCCAAGGAAACATCTCTTCCTCTACATTCCACCTCCTAAGTTTCTATTGCCTCCCAATGCCAAAACCAAGGTTTCATCAACAAATCTGTCCACTGATTAGGCCAGACCTTTTCAATACAGTGCAACAGTGAGTAAGCATTCACATGTGAGTCTTGGGGACACTTCCAGTCTATTCCACACAGCACCCAAAACATACTCTGTGGGATAATGCTATTGCACACTGTAAGATTTTTCACTTGTATTGGTTTAATAAAAGGCTGCTTAGCCAGTAGAGGCAGGAAGCAGAGGTGGGGTAATCAGACTAGGAGAATTCTGGGAGGAGGAAAGACAGAGCAGATGCCAGCCAGACACAGAGGAAGCAAGATGAGAATGCTGCATTGAGGTACCAAGCCAGCCACAGGGCTAAACAGTGGTAAGAATTGTAGGTTAATTTAAGTGTAAGAGCTAGTCAGTAATATTCTTGAACTATTGGTCCAGCAGTTACTTCAATATTAAGTCTCTGAGTCAATTACCTCATAAGCCGGCTGTGGAACTGGCCAGGTAGGACAGAGAAAAATTTCTACTATGATACTCTTTCACTAGTGTTTATCTGTAATGATGGGCATCACTGCCTTAATGGAAAGTTTAACCATGTATATGCTCATATTTAAAAAAAAATATTTTGACAAGAATATATCCTTTTTATGAGTGCAAAAATGTTAAAATAGGCAAAATATAAATTTCAAAAGTATTTCCTCTTCAGTTAATTTTTCAGTGGTCTTGAGACACTTAAGAAAACTATATTTTTCAGGCTGGATATTGGGGCACAAAGCTGTATATCCAGCACGCAGAAGGGAAAGGCAGAAAGATTTTGAGTTTAAGGCCAGCCTGGGCTGTCCAAGTTCCTGCCCAAATTACCCCTTCCATTTTAAGCAGTAGCTCCATTGTACACATTGATACTGAGAAAAGAATCAGAGCCATGTGTAAACACTTCAGAAATCCTTATCATGACAAGTTTCCTGGCTTTTGTGTTTGCTTTGAGGATGAATTTCCAGTAGCCCAAGTTTGCTCAAACTGACTTTGTATCTAAGGCTATTTCTTACCTCCTGGTTCCTCTGCCTCCACCATACCGGCATTTTACAACAATGAAAACTGGTAGAACTAGTAATAGGGATTAATTAAATAAACTATTTTGCAGTCATGATGGGCTATTGTTATTGGTTATCTCTGTGATATATATATGGACCCCACATATAGCAAGCACACATTTTACCACTGAATGACACTGTCAGTTATCATGAATGGTTCTATAAAAGATTTATGATGACTTGAGTATTGTCCAAATCATTTCATTAAATTCCGAATATCATTCAAGTAATTTCAAATTGTCCCAAAAGTGGGACTCTACAATGCAGTGTATGTGGAGCAAAGGCTAAGTGTGAAAGCATCAACTATTGCTATTCTGAGGAATCAAATTATAGATTATTTTGATTTTGTATTTCTTTCCCAAAATTGTCAGAGTCTCTAATGAGCATTTAATACTTTGTTATCACATTGTAAGATAAATATTTTAAGATTAAAAAAAAAATCTCTTACCAAGAGATGACAGTAACAAAGCTAAGCAGATATTTGTGGGGCATCTTAGTCATAGGAATAGGGCACCCTAACTACCAGGCATTGACCCTGCATCATGCACTGCTAGACTTTGCATGACCTCTGAACCAGGCAGAGTGTAGCAGGTGGGGCTGAGTAACTCCACTCAGACATTAATCCATAGTTCAGTGAGGAGCTTCATTGATTATGGCCTTATTGAGATCTGAGCACTGACCTCAGCAGAGCCAGAGGAATTAGGCCCCTTGAAGTCCACTATGGTATGAAGTGTGAGACCCTGCATGCATCCCCAGCATGCCAAAGTGATCTTATTTCCCCTGTCTTACTAGCACCAGGGCTGCATTGCTGCCTGGAGCATGCCAATACTAATACACCTCAGGCATCATTCCTACCTTCTTGCCCACCTGGCAGGGGGCTAGTTCTCAGCCTCTGCTGCTTAGTCTGAGCAAGTTGGCATTAACATTCACATTAGTCTGTCTTCCAGCCTCCTGAGCAGCTGGGGGTGTGCGTGTGTGGGTCTTGGCTGTTGTCATTCAGATCTGAATTCCTCTAAGCACAACCTGGGAGGTCTTTATAGATGGGTCCTTCCAAGAGAACTGCAGTGAAATGGTCAAGGCTGTATTTGAGAGAAGGTGATCAGGCTTGTAAGAGAGATAGGGGGTGGGGGGCATGACTTAAAATTAGATTGATGGCAAGATAGTGGAACTGTTAGATCTCTTACCTTTTCCTCCACTCATTAGAGATGTTCTAATATGTTATTTTTTTGAGACAAGTTCTTCCAACCCAGGTTGACCTTGAATTTGCTATGTAGCTCAGGCTGGCCTTAGACATTTCATTATCCTGCATCCATCTTGCAAGTGCTAGGATTTGTAGAATGCCCAGCCCTAATATTTATGCCATTAGAAAAAAATTTTGAGTTCTCAAGGGATATATAAACAAGATATAACACTTCCCTGAATCCTCTGAGAGTTAAAACATCTCTGTCCATCTAGCAGGGAGATCTCTGTCTGTTGGGAGATGTGATCACACCAACCCAAATGCTTGTTTCTAGCTCCTCTCTTTGCAATTGGTTACATTGTTGGGGGTTGGCAGAGTGACCCACATATTGAAAACATTCAGTATTGTTGAATGAATGAACCGGATTGACACCCTCACTTTTGCTTGCAAATAGATGTATGTTTTTGTGTTATTTGCTATCAATAAAAATTGTTCTTTTTTTTTTTTAAATTAAGCTCTAGAAAGAAACAAAATTATTTCTTTTTATTATTTTATAAGTGTCTGAGTGTTTTGCCTGCATATGTACCTGGTGACTACGAAAGCAAAAGAAAGCAATAACCCTCTGAATCTGGATCATAGATGGTTGTGAGCTGCCATGTGGGTGCTGAGAATCGAACCCAGATCCTCTGGAAAAGCAGTCAGTGCTCTTAACCACTGAGCCATCTCTCAGTCCCAGAAATCATTCATTTTTTAATGTTTTATTTGATTTAGTCTTCAAATTTATATGTATATGTATGCATGTGTGAGCATCCGAATGGAGTGCTTGTGGAGGCCAGAGAGTAGCGGGGCCTCTGGAGCTTGAGTTCCAGATGCTTGTGAGCAGCATGACCTGGGTAATGGGAACAGATCTTTGGCTCTCTCCAGGAGAAGCGAGTGCTCATGACCTCTGCATCTTTCTCCCATGGGAAATAAATTACTGGGAAGAAGAATGCTAAATCAAGGTCAGCTCTTTCATCTGACTTCATAACTATCAGTGAAGATATTGGTACCCCCAATGAAGTCATAAACTACTTTCAATTAAGACTGTGCATGTCACTCAGATGCATTATTCTAATGTGGTGACTGAGGAGTAGTGTTGTAGACATGCCATAGTGACACTGGGGACCTGCACTTTGGCACAATGTACCAGCTGCAGAAACTCCATCGTTATGGCTCTATTGAGGTACAACAACATGAATCACAAGCCATGACTCATGCATTAACGTATCCAGTTCAGCAACTTTTCATATGGTCACACAGTTGTGTAAACATCCGACAATTAACTGTTCTGAATATTTCATATCTATAGCATACCATATCAATGAAAGAATGACCTTTAACCTTGAAAGGATCTCATACAACATGAGATCCTTTATATTGTTCTCTTAATATACTTTCTGAGTTCAACCATGCCACAGTATATATGAATATTTCATTTCTGATTTATATATTTTTGGTAGACTAGGTTGGTCCTGATCTGGCTATATAGCCGAGACTATTCCTGAACCCATCGTCCTGCCTGTGCTGGGATTCCAGGCTCTGGCCATCACACCAGCCATGTTTGGCTTTCTTTTTATCTTAAAACAAAAATATTCCATAGTATCAGGTTAGTGGTATCACATACCTTTAATCTTAGCACTTGGGAGACAGAGGCAGACCAAGCTCTAGGTTGAGGCCAGCCTGGTCTACAGAGTTCTATGACAGTCAGGGAAACCCAAAGGAACTCGGTCTCAAAACAAAACATGACCCTCCAAATTCCACTGTATATTTCTTTTTTTTTTTTTTTTGTAAAAACTTTATTTATTTGCCTTGGTGTTTGCCTGGAACTGGAACTACAGACAGTTGTTAGCTGCCATGTGGGTGCTGGGAATTGAACCCGGGTCCTCTGGAAGAGCAGACGGTGCTCTTAACCGCTGAGCCATCTCTCCAGCCCCTCCACTGTATATTTCTTCTTTTTAATATTTATTTATTTATTATGTATATAGTGTACAGAAGAGAATACCAGATCTCATTACAGATGGTTGTGAGCCACCATGTGGATGCTGGGAATTGAACTCAGGGCCTCTGGAAAAACAGTCAATGTTCTTAACCTCTGAGCCATCTCTCCAGCTCCTCCACTGTATATTTCAAGAAAGAACTTCAAGCCATGAAATGCCCAAAATAAGGCCCAGAATTTCCTCAAACATCAGGCTGAAAATCAGAACACAATCACAGTCTCCTCATAGAAAACTTCTATAGCTATTACTGAGGAAACCCATAAAAAATCCTTCTGGTAGCTTTTATAGATGTCAATTGACTAAAAAAGTCACTTATTCATTTATTCATATTCTCTCTCTGAAACACACACATAGACACACAGACACATACACCGTATTCAGGATTTTTTGAGACAGGATTTCACTACACAGACCAGGCTGGCTTTAAACTCTTGCCTCTACCTCTCAGCTGTGAGATTACAGACACAAGGCCAGCATTCTCAGCTGAGATCCAGCAGAAAGAATCCAGGCTAGTTTGGAGTGATATCATCATGCTGCAATGTGAAATGTGGACAAGCCCTGCACACTAGTACTGTGTGCAAGTTCTTGACAGACTGGAAATGAAGAGCTAGTCCTGGTCAGGTTTGACTATCACATCAGGAATCTCAGCATTTGTAAGGGAGGAGGATTAGGAATTCAAGGTCATCTTCTACCTACCAAGTTCAAACTAACCTGGGCTACATGCAACCCTGTCTTCAGCAACCAAGAAAAAACAAACAAACAAACAAACAAAAACACCAGTCTTTCTTTTCTGATGGTTTTGGATGGTTTCTGATGCAGGCAGTGCACAGGTGCAGTTGTATGGTGGTCTGGTTGGGACACCTGGCTCAACCTTTGCATTCTGAACAGTACTCTATTCTCTTCCACTCTCATTCTAGAAAACTGGTTGTCGGGTTTCTCCCTTACTCCAGAATGGATTTAAGCAGGTGTCTAGCCAGAAACATTAGCTAGAATTGGGTCTGGTAGCACAGGGCTGTAATTCCCGTTACTGGGAGTAGAGGAAGAGAGAGGGGCCAAGGCTGGAAGATCCCAAGTTCAAGGCTGACTTGAGCTGCACAGTGGCACCCTGTTTTAAAAGAAAACCTAATTTTCACAAAAAGGAAGACAAATATAAAGATATGGGGAAATTGGATATAAAGTATAAGAAAATGAAATAATCCATTCAGAAGGCTGGACAGCCTAATAATGGGAATTCCATATAATTTGGACTGAGATAGAAAGGGCAAGAAATTCTTACATAATTTAGAGGTAGGGGGCCGCTCCAGAGCAGAGATAATAAATTTTCAGTTGAAAAGTCTTCACCAAGTATCCATTACAGTGAATGAGAAAAGATGTGCCCACCCCAATGTGCACTATGATTGCCTTTTAGAATCAGAGGTTCCCAGAGTCTCAAAGCCTTCAGATGTAAGATGCAAAGGACAGAAGACAGGCATCAGTGTCACAACAGCTGCATTAGAAATGGAGTTCCAGACTCAGCCACACACCTCAACCCAAGTGTAAGGGTGATTTTATTTTCCCTAGCATGTAAACACTATTCTGCCTTAGCTTGTCGTCTTAGGGAATTACTAATGTGCGCCACAGAATCAAGGTAAACCAAGGGAGGGGAAGACATGCAGCCTACAGGACTATGGGCAGAATTCCCTTGGCACTGGGAGGTTAGAGGGAAAAGAGAAAGGTGAGGAGGGGTGGGGTGTTGCAGGAGTGCGTCGGACAATGAGGCATCGAGTTAAGTGCAGGGAACACAGAGTTAATTGACCCAGAGGGTCCCGCAGGTCTGCTGAAAATGTTCAGCAGGTAAAGGTGCGGGCCCTTTAGTCTAATGGCCTGAGAACCAGCTCCCGTAAGTTGTCCCCCATCTCTCATTTTTTAAAGGAGGAAGTTCTGTGGCCATCAGAACTCCTTCCTGATTGCAATTCTTTTTTTAAAAAAAAACACTTTATTTATTTAATTATTTGCCTTGGTGTTTGCCTGGAACTGGAACTACAGACAGTTGTTAGCTGCCATGTGGGTGCTGGGAATCGAACCTGGGTCCTCTGGAAGAGCAGAAGGCGCTCATCTCTCCAGCCCATGATTGCAATTCTTTATGAAATCCAGCTACATTCTTTATGGATTCTTTAGTTTTAGGACATACCATCTCCCTGCAATTAATTCTTCCAGCTTCCCAGTGGATTTTGACCACTGGCAACCAAGACTCCTCCAGAAAACTTTGCTACTCAAGCAACTTGAACTACCAACTCCAACATTCCCTGACCATTTGTTAAAAATGTTACTCTGGCCTCCCCAGACCCATCCAACCAGAACCTTCTTTCCCTTTTTCTTTCAGTGACTGGAATAACTCTGAGCCTTGCACAAGCTTAGTCACATTCCTGACCCCTAGAACCTGAATTTGTTTTTAGATTTATTTATTTTATTTTATGTGTATGGGCGTTTTGCCTGCATATGTATCTGTGCACTTCGTGTGTGCCTGGTGTTCATGGAGGCCAAATCAAGAGGGCATCAGATCCCCTGGACCTGGAGTTATTGATAACTGAGTCACCTATGTGGGTGCTGGGAACCAAACCTGGTCCTCTGAAAGAGTGGTGAACGAATGCACTTAACCTTGGAGCCAACTCTCCAGCCCCCAGAGTCTGCATTTTAACAGGAACCAGGGTCCCAGAACATTTACATATCTGTTAAAGTTTAAGAAATATTGTTTTCCTACATCTGCCCTGTAAGGTAGCATGCTGGGCACATTAGAGACAGCGTTTAAATACCTGACCCTGCAGGGCATGGTGGTGTGTGCCTGTAATCCCAGCTTTTAGGAGACAGAAGCAGAGGGTTCTAAAGTTTAAGGCTACCCTTTATCCCACCTCCTACCTCCCATCCCCCACCCCACCCCTACATAGCAGCTTGATGCCATCCCGGAGCTACAGGAGACCCTGGTGTATAAATGACAGCTTTGCAAAATTAAGCAAGATCTGTATCAGCAGAGGCTTGGCTCTACACCAGGAACCCGTCAGGTCAGTCTGACCAGGTGTCACTGGGAACCATTAAGCAAAATCACCTCTCAGGTGTGGCAACTGGCTTCTAGTGAATGACCAACAGACTGTCACAGTCCCAGATGACACAGGCTGGGGGTGCCCGGCTAGCGCTCTGCTCTTGGCAGAGGGCGCCTGCTGCCCCAGTGTTCAGGAAGTTGGCAGGAGGAGACAGCCTGAGTTAGCTGCTGCTAATGGCTTTTTCAGGCAGAAACCTGTGGCCTACAGGACTAGGGGAAGAAAGGGACAGAGAGGAGGCTGGGGGCCCCTGCGGGGGTGGGATAGGAAATCACATTCTTGGCAGCAGCTGTTGCCTCCTCCCACTTTTCCTGGTAGGGCCTTCGGCAGCAGCCACAGCCTTTGTGCTGTGGGTTCCACCCCTTTTCCAACCTGAGCACATCTGAACGGGAGCTGGGGTTGTTTGGTTTTTTGTCTTTTATAATTTATATTGTTATTTTATGTGCATTGGTATTTTGCCTGGATGTATGTCTGTGTGAGGGTGTCAGATATTGTAGTTACAGACACTTGTGAGCTGCCATGTGGGTGCTGGCAGCTGTGGTTATAAAGATGGCTGTCAAGAGGGAATGGACTTGGAGATAGCTGATGTCTGAGCTCAGCCCTTGAATGCTGTAAACTACAAGATGAGAGGAGGAGGAGGAGATGACGACGAAGAAGACCCTTAGCCCTCCAGAATCTTACATGTAAGAGTCCTTTAAGGCATTATTGGAATCGTACACTAGTCAGCGGTAACAACCTGCACTGAATGTCAGTAGTCACGAAGGCTTGTTGTCGATGTTGGACCCACATCGCAGTCAGCAACCTCAAACCTGGAAAGGCAGTGAACACTTAACACTGCGCTCAATAGGGCCTCTAATGAGGCCAAAGCAAGGAAATTAAAGGTTCCAGGCCAGCCTGGGCTACTGAATGAATGAATCCAAGGCCAGCAACCAAAGGATCTCTAAAGGAAACACAGAAGGAGGGCTTAGGGTACAGTGTAGAGCTTGCCTAGCTTACGTGAGGTCCTGATTCACTCCTCAGTCTCTCTGTCTCTCTCTCTCTCACACACATACATAGAGAGAGGGGAAGAAAGAGAGAGACAGACAGAGCAATCACTACCTGCCAGGCACTTTTTTAAAGTATATATTCTAATTCAGAACAACTTTTTGGGGGTGATTGCGATTAGTCCTCATTTTACAGGATAAGCTAAAGTGTAAAATGAGGTGACGAGGTTGTGCGAGTCTGTCAGCTTTTCAATGCTCTGACAAACATGACCCACTAAACGGAAGAAAGATAAAATCAAACTCATAGTTTTTGAAGTTTCAGCCCTCCATGGCTTGGTTTGTCACATTGGACGTAGCACTGTGAGGTGCAGATGTTGCAAGGTTACTCACCGGAAGCAAAATGAGAACAAAGGGTCAGGGTCCCACTGTCCCCTTCAATGACCAAACCTCTCGTCACAAGATTCTACCACCTAAATGTTCTGCTATGATGGAGTGAGGACTAAGCCCTTGACATCCGGCCTCTGGAGGTCTGCTGTAACACCAAGCACAACCCCAGGAGAACTGGGGCTCAAATCCAGGCAGGAGAGCCCCCGAGTGCCTGCATTTTAACCAAGGTGCCCCATCCATGACTCTGGAGCCCCATGGTAGGCATCTTATGCCCATATCAGCTCCTGCTAGTGGACCCTACTCTAGGTCTAGTTAACAGCTGTTTCAGCTAAGTACTTCAGAGCCAATGTGGAACGGGGCAAGAAGGATCATACAGACCTGTAGCACAGGCCTGTACCGCTCGCTACTTGGGAAGTTAAGGCAGGAAAGTGGTACATCCAAGGCCTGCCTGGGCAGTTTAGTAAGACAACAATCTAAAATAAAACGTGAAAATGGGGCTGGGTATATACTGCAGTGGTAGAGCGCCAACTGGATTTAGTCCCCAATACTTTGAAAAAAACAAAAACGTGATGCGGGCAAGGAATTGGGCCCACTCATGGTGCTGTGCCTTATGGAATGGCACCAGTGCTGAGTGAACCTGAGCCCCTGTTACATTCTGGGCGCTTTCCAGGCTCCGTCTTCCCAGCTGTCCTGTGCAGGGTCCTGCTCCTCACTGGGTCTGTGTCCTGAGAAGCAAAGAAGCCCAGATGATCTAGGGACTTTGTATCGTAGCTCTGCAGTTGAGGATGGCCCAGCCACGCCCAGCCCCCATCCTTTCTTCTCTCTTTTGTTCTGTTTTTCTGGCAGTAATGGGAACTGAACACAGTGTCTTGCTGGGAAGGTTCTCTACCATTGAGCTACATCCCCCCCCCCCCGTGGGGTTTCTCTGTGTAGCTTTGGCTCCTGGAACTGCACAGATTCACCTGCCCCTGTTTCCTGAGTGTGAGATTAAAGGTGAGCACCACCACTGCCTGGCTCTTACTTTGTTTTAAATAAATGATCTGAACAACACTCACCAAAGGCATACTGCGTGTGCAAACAGGCTTCTACGCCACGTACTAGAGGCCACGGAGATGCCTAGGAGCTGCTTTTGCCTTTGTGAGATTCACTGGCAAAATTTCTTTTCTGCTTTGTGAGTCGTTTTTAGTTGAGTAAGGCACGTACCCTCCCCTTCCCCTGCTTCCTCTTTGCCTTGCCTTCTCTTTTATTTTCTTTCTAAGTTCTCCCTATTGAGCCCATGGTTAACCTCAAACTCACAACAATCCTCCTGCCTCAGTCTCCAAGCATGTATCATCATACTCTGTATCCCTTACCTTCCTTTTTTTCAGATGAAGAAAATGATGGGCAAATATGAAGGTTTTACCATTGTTCTGTTACAGTCAGACTGTGACCCTGTTGACTCCTAGTGCAGGACGGCTGTCCCCATTTCTCTCCTGTCATCTTGACATTACTGTGACTATAGGCTACAGTCCACTTTGACTTCTTCACCCCTGTAGTCATGCGCGCGCACACACCCACACCCACACACACACCATCCCCCATGTGTCCATTCTTCCTGACATGTACAAACTCTCATTCAGAGATGGAGTCATTTGCTTGGGTGAATGCAAGCTGGGTCCTTTGGAAGTTCTGCTCTCTAGCCTAAAGCCCCACCTGGCACATAAGCAAAGACAGCTACCCTAGGCCTGGTGACTCACCCCCATCTGCTGACTCGGGAACTGAAGCCTTTGCCCCACCGTGTAATTACTGGAGAAGAGGAAGTGCTTGATGATAAAGTGACTCTTCTTGCTCATAGCAAGGGGTCAGGGCTCACAACATTCTATTTCTATTGTTGGTGCTATATTTATTTATTTTAGTCAGGGTCTTACTGCATAATCCAGGCTGGCTTGAAACTTGCAAACCTGCTGCCTCAGCCTTCTGAATGCTGAGATTGCAAACCTGTAGACCGTGTCTGCACACCACAGCCTTGTATCTGATGCTCCTTTTGCCTTCTGGGCTCTTCTGCTGCATACAGCAGGCGGTGTGCTGGAAACCCAGCTCAGTGGGAGAGCGCTTGCCCAGCAGGTACTCAACCCAGCTTTGCCAGTGGATCAGCTGCCTGAACATCTGTGCTTAGCACAGCTGCAGACGGGGTTGCTAGGCAAGGATGCACATGTGTGGACTGTGGAGGAAATGACATAAGGACTTCTTAGCAGAACTGGGCCATGACTAAAAGAACCACAGACAATCTGTTCTTTAAAGAACTTTGTGCTCTTGAATTCTGCAGTTTGGCCCAAAAACTTCCTTTTTTTTTTTTTTTTTTTGTACTCTAAGTTAGATAGAGGAAGAGGCACTTTTCCTCTTCTTACTGTTTTGTTTTTGAGACAGGATCTCATCGGATAGCCTTGACTGCTCTTAACTCACTCTGTAGACCTGGCTGGTCTTGAACCTGACTCTGCCTCCCAACTGCTGCATAGCACCACATCTGAGGGCTTTTAAATATATATATATATATATATATATATATATTTATGTGAATTGGTGTTTTGCTTGCATGTATAACTGTGTAAGAGTGTCAGATCTTGGAATTACAGACAGTTGTTAGCTGCCATGTGGATGCTGGGAATTGAACTCAGGTCCTCTATAAGAACAGTCAGGGCTTTTAACCACTGAGCCATCTCTCCAGTCCCACTGAAGGCTTCTTAAAATGATGTCATCAAAGTGCAAAGGAACTTTGCCTAAGTAACTCTGACCACTCATTCTGAAGTATTTTCCTGTTCATATTCTTCCTGTGCCCAAATTTCTCCTCCCAATTAACTAACAATGATCTGCTTTAGAGGAGATGGCCAGAAGACACAAAGGGTTTGGGGAGTTTCCAGGGAACCAGACACTGGGGGCCCCTGCAGAAAGTTGTTGCTCAAAATCTATTTGACTTTATTGCAGATAATAGAATTTTTGGCTGGACACAGACCACCTTAATTTTACGTATGAACAAGGTCTGGTACATAAGAACCCAGAGGTAACAACTGTGCCCTTACAAAGTATGAGCTGGGGCTGCAGAGATAGTTTAGTCTGTGCACATGGAAAAAGAAAAAGGAGAGGTCAGGGCTAGAACAGTGGCTCAGTAGTTAAGACCCAGTTCAGTTTCCAGAACCTACATGGTGGCTTACAACCATCCCTAACTTCCATTCCAGGGGATCTAATGCTCCTTTCTTACCTCCACAGGCACCAGGAACACACATGGCACACACAGAGACATATATACACACCACATGGGCACCAGGAACACACATGGCACACACAGAGACATATGTACACACCACATGGGCACCAGGAACACACATGGCGCACACAGAGACATATATACCCACCACATGGGCACCAGGAACACACATGGCACACACAGAGACATATATACACACCACATGGGCACCAGGAACACACATGGCACACACAGAGACATATATACATACCACATGGGCACCAGAAACACACATGGCATACACAGAGACATATATACATACCACATGGGCACCAGAAACACACATGGCATACACAGAGACATATATACATACCACATGGGCACCAGGAACACACATGGCGCACACAGAGACATATGTACATACCACATGGGCACCAGGAACATACATGGCACACACAGAGACATATGTACATACCACATGGGCACCAGGAACACACATGGCGCACACAGAGACATATATACATACCACATGGGCACCAGGAACATACATGGCACACACAGAGACATATGTACATACCACATGGGCACCAGGAACACACATGGCACACACACACATACATACAGATAAAGCATTCATAAACACAAAATAAAATAGATAAACCAACAAAACAAAACAAAACTAAAAACAAATTGAGAGGAAAAGAAAAAGGCGTAGTGTCTGGCAGGCCCAGGGAAAGAAGCCACCATGCTGGTCTGCATGCCTTTAAAATTCTTTTCTGTTACCTGTAGTCAAGAGTGAGCACGTAAGGGACTGTGACCTCGGCAGCATGCCCCTTAAGCACACTGACTTCTTCCCATCCTTGTATTTAAAATAAACTAGATGAATTAATAGGCTGACTCCCCAATTAATTGGGCGTGAGGTGGGTCAGTTAATGAATTTTCCTGGAGATGCTAATCAAGCCTTGTGGAATCATAGGACGGGGGTAAAGGGGACCAAAGACACCAGGCAAAGCATGCCCAGAAAAATTAGGGACATGCCCAAAGGCGTGCATTTCAAGTGGCAGACCTGGACTGGATCTCTGGGCTCCCTCCTCCCCTCTTGTCCCTGGCTCGCTTGTTGAAGGCCACACTCCAAAATACCAAGGAAAGCCTCCCCTCTGCACATGAGCCAACTCCTTATGACACATATGTCAAACCTGCCATTCCTATGTCACCTGTGAAAAACACAAACTTACTGTTTCTGAAATTCTTGTCTCATACATTTTTTAAAAAATAGAATTTTTTTTTTTTTTTTCCAGAAAGAGTGATATACCTCTACCAAGTGTCAGGTATGAGGTGTGGCACTCTTTAACCACAAGATTCTTTTCCAGGGCAGGAATGTGAGAAATGCTGGGAAGGCAGAACTAAGGAGGAACCCAGGCTGGTCTGTCTGGAGAGCACTCTCTTGCCTCCTAAAGATCTATGGCAATCATCCCTACTTTCCTTTGCAGCCCTCTCCAGGGGCACCTGCCAGCAGGGCTTGATCTGAATTGCCAGTGGGGCTGAGACCCAGGGGCCTTGGTGGGGGAGAGGTAGTGTGCAGGGCAACACCCATCCGAGGCCCAGCAGGTGGCTCCTTCCCCCAACATTGCCTCCTCTTAGGCCTGTCCTCCCCTGTTCAAGTTCCCCTTGACTGTGGCCACATCACCTTCCATTTCCAGAAACCTTCTAGTGCTTGTACTAAACATCCTTCTTATCCTGAACAACGGACTGCTTAGTAGTTCCTCCCAATGCCACTGCGTCCACAGAAGACATCAGCTTAGCTTTTTTTTTTTTTTTTTTTTTTTAATCCACAGAGAAGAAACAATGGGCTGTCAGCTCAGGCCTCAGCTGGCCTGCTTTGGGGCTGTATTTGTAGCCAGATCTGACTGTCTGTCTAGCTCAGGTTCCCAGAGGCCTGAGGGCAGCAGGACTGTGTCTTCACATGCTGGGTGGCAGGTAGCATGCTCTGTCAGCTCTCCACGAAAAACAAATAGCTGTCATGCAAGACAAGGAAGCTTCAGGGCTTAGGGAGGCTCCTGGGAGGCTTCAGATCCCAGCCTCTGTGGGCACCACCTACAGAGGCCTCATGGGGATACCCTGATGATAGGGATGCCCTGATGATGGGCTCTTTCAAGAAGCAGGGTCTAGCAGTTTGAGGGAACATGGGAAGGTGGGGATGGGGAAGACCCCTTCTGACTTCCTTGTGAACCCTAAAAATAACCTATGGTGTCTTGTCTTCCTCCCAAATGAGTGGTGCTCAGAGGAGAGCTGTGGACCCCAATAGGAAGCAGAATCAGAGTTGCTTGCTCAGACTGGGCTTGGGTGGGGGGAGGTGGGGAGGGTAAGCAAGAACATGGTACATTCACCAAAAAGAGGCAGAGTTTCTAAAAAGTATTCAGACCTTGGGAAGAATTCCCAAGATTTTCTCTCCTTAAAGAGTGGGGTTTAGCTTTCAAAGCCCATCTCAACTGTCTTGCCTTCCTCAGGCTCCAGAGACTAAATTCATCCTCTTCCTTGTTTCTTGGTTCTTTCCACCATGTAGTAAATTCTAGGCTAGCCTGAGCTAACACGAGACCCCACTGAAAATGAGAAATAAAAAGGGAGAAAATGAGCCACTGTGGGGGGGATTCTTTGGAAGCTTAAGGCCTATTTGGAGGACACTTAAGACTGGAAAACTGGGCCCACACTGTCATTTCTACAGCAGTAGAAGACCTTGGAGTAGACTTAGGCTTCAGAAAGCAGATGACAGGAACCATGCCAGCTGGCCTTCTGGTTAACTGTTACAAGCTGCATAAGGAACCAGGCCACACCCCTCAAGTTCACTAATCCTTTGTGGTGTATGCTACTGTTTTTTTTTCTGTGTCCTGTAGATACACGTTGCACTCTGTGAATGAGCAAAGGCTTGTGTGAATATCCCAGGGTGTGGCCTGGGGAGGATGTAAGTCTGGATCCTTTGGTGGTAGCAATACAAAGACTGGGCCACTGAGATGGAGCTGTGGGTAGAGGTCTGACATCTGAGTTCAATTTCGGGATGAAAAACGAATAGACTTCCACACTCATACCCAATAAATTTAAAATATAATAAAACTAATAATGGTGATATGATATTTTCATTTTTAAAATGTATTTATTTGGTGTAGATATGGGTACAAATGTGATACAGTGCATGTATAGGGGCAGAGGACACCTCTGGGGAGTTACCGTGCTCATTCTATCACGTGGGTCCTGGGAACTGAGCTCAGGTTTTTAGGCTTCGTCATAAGTACCTTTTACCTCTGAGCCATTTCACTGGCCCTCGGTTGTTTTTGTTTTGTTTTTTAAGGTTTATTTTATGATTATTAGTTATGTGTATTGTGTTTGCCTGCATGTATATGTGCACATGTGTGTGCAAGGGTCCACTGAGGCCAGGAAGGATGACAGATCCTCTGGATCTAGGGTTATGGGCAGTTTGAGTCCCCTGATATGAGTGCTGGGAATAAAACCCAGGTCCACTGCAAGAGCAGCAAGTATTCTCAACAGCTGAGCCATTGTTCCAGTCCCTGGTTTTGTTTTGCTTTGTCTTTTAAACAAGTATTATAGGAGCTGGGTTTGGTGGTGCAAGGTTTTAATCCAGGCACTCAGGAGCCAGGGGCAAGGCAGATATCTCTATAGAGTAAGTTCTAGGGCAGCTAGGGCTACACAGAGAAACTCTGTCTCTCTCTCTGAAAAAAATTAAAAGCATTCCAGAGCTGGAGAAATGGATCGGGAGTTGAGAGCACTTGGTGTTTTTGCAGAGGACCGAGACTTGGTTCCCACATGACAACTCATAACCAGGTGATCCAATGCCTTCCTCCCACCTCTGTGGGCATCAGGCATGCACATGAAAGTAAAACACCCATACACATAAAATAAAAATAAACAAAAATGTAAAAGTATTATAAATCATACACCATCACCATACCCTATGGTGTCTCCAACTATGAGAGAGGCCAAAATGACAAAAACGGTGTGTGTGTGTGTCTTTATAAGGACTGGGTAAACTGAGCTGCCAACTCATAAACCAGGCACACAGCTCCTGGGAGGTGTGAGGAACCTGGTACCATTCTCCTTTCTTGTACCTTTAAGATTTGTCCATAATGGGATATCCTTCTGCACAGCCATCCAAGTGAACTAACTGTCGAGCAGAATGCCTAGAAAGGCCAATAAGGGGCAAGAAGTCTCCAGGTGATTGCGTGGGTATCTGTGGCACTTGCAAACTCCAAACTGCTCCACTTCATTAGAAGAACTGTTCTTGTCCCAGGGCCCTACCTCAGCGATGTGGGTGTGACGATGCCTCACATGAACTAAGAAGATATCAGAAGGCAAACACTAGTAAAAAATGACTGTTTCTGTTTGCATCTTATGTGTCCTGCAGATACCTGTCTACTAAAGGTTTAATCTTCAGCTCAAGGCACTATTGAGACGTAGTAGAGCCTTCAAGAGGACGTTAGGTTATTGGGGACAAAGTCTTGAAGGGGATATTGGGACCCACTCCTTTCTCCTCTCTTTGCTTCCTAGCTGCCATGAGGTGAGCAGCCTTCTCTATCACATCCTTCTATGACAATGCTCTGAGTTATCCCACGCCCAAAGCAACGGGGGTCAAGCAGTCTTTGAAACCATGAGCCAAGAGACTTCCTAGGCTTATAATTAGGGGGTGGGAAGCTCACGGGATCCTGGAGATAAAAGGCTCATTGGGCTCAATGCTTCTTCTCATGGTTCCCTGAGCATTCATGGACAGTTGTGCACTGAAGGGTCACCCAGCCAAAAGCTCACCAGGGTTCACTGGACATCCTTGTATGCAGCTTCCTGTTCTGCATCAGCATGTTTTCTGTTCTCTTTGCTCACTTCTCAGGATGTTCTGATTTCCTCAGTTTAGCCTTCCTCATTTAGTCAGAGAGGTTGGGCAACTAGCATTGGGCAGTGGGGTCATGACCCTGCTTCCCAGGAAACAGTTCTCCTGCAAGGTCACTCTGTAGTCACTTGTTTCCTGAATGTCTTGGTGGCTCCAAAGGCCCTGGCACTCTGGTTCATGTCTATACCCAGCTCCCATGTGGAGACTGTTCCGGGCTCTGGCCAGAAGTGCAGGCTCTGAGGTCATCTTCTTAAAAGGAACTACTGGACTAACCTTAGGCTAGCCTATGACCTTGACCTTGATGCTCTCTGCAATGGAGTTCAGCAAAGCTCTTTATCTCATGGAGATCTGGGGATTGAATGTGATGATTTGTTTAAATGCAGGTTTGGCAAGTGTGGGCAAACAGAGAGCTGTCATTCTGGGCATGTCATCACCCTGTGGATCCAGGCAGAAAGCCTTCCTTGGGAGTTTCTCATGCCTCCAGCAGGACCTCAGAACAGCTGCACTCTCTGCCTGGGCCTGGAAACGGTATATGTAGTCACAGGGGAAGTACAGGACTCCACTGACTGACCTCTGAGGGCAGAAGCAGCTGGAAGACAAAGGTCTTGGTTCACTTGCCTAAGGATCGCTGTACTTCTTCCTTCAATTCCATTGATGATAGAGTCTACCTCAGGCACCATTTCCAGTCTTTTCCAGAAGAAACTCACTCTCCCACCTGGGCAAGGAGCCTCTGTGACAGGATGTGACTTGTGTGTCCTGGAGTGTGGAGTATGGCTGCGGCCTGTGGCCCACATTTCTCCCAAAATGAAGCACAAAAACCTACCAAAAATACCTATCAGATGTGGGAGGTGCAGTGTTAGAATGCTCACTCAGCACACTCAAGATTCTGGATTTTATCTCTACATTGAAGAAGAAAAAAATCAGAAAGAAGAATGACAGCTGGAATTTCCTTGGTCCTCCCCAGTCTACGCTTCCCCAGGCTGTGTTTGTGGGGAGAAGACGGACATCACCTTGCAAAGGACTTCCAAGGTTTTGGATCAAAAAAACTTCTAGAACAGAGATTCTCAATCTGTGGGTCATGACCCCCACACGGTCATATATCTAATATTCTGCATATCAGATATTTACATTACAATTCATAACAGGAGCAAATATAGTTATGAATGCAACACAAATCATTTAATGATTGGGGCCACCCTGCATGAGGAACTGTATTAAAGGGTTGCAGTGTTAGGAAGATTGAGAATCACTGGGCCAGAGTTTGCATAGCATTTTCATGTTCTTCCTTATAACGTCCATGCTGAGGTCTCTCAGTAGCACAGCATGCACCCTGGGAAGGATTTGTTCCTCGTTTCTGGGTCCCTGTGGCTTTTATCCGGGATACACACATTTTCTGTCAGCTTTACCAGAAGTAAGTCATTCAGTTACCAGCCATGCCACAGGAGTCAGACCCGGCTCATACACAGAGTGGCTGTGGGGTTGTACAGCTGCCCATTTGTTTTAGGTTTTCTCAGTGATAGCTTCAAACCCAGGGCTTTGAAATGCCAGACTGCTGCCTGGCTTTTGTGCTATCTTCATTGCACTTTGTGAGGATTCTGTTTTGGTTTTGGAGAGAGAGGATCTCACTATGCAGCCTAGACTGGCCTCAGACTTGTGACAATCCTCCTGCCTCATCCTCCCCAGTGCTCAGGAATGTGCTGCCACACCTGGCTGAGGATCTTAAAATAAGTGAATAGATGTGAAATAGTTTCCTAAACTATAAAGAACGGGTAACATTTCCAGATAAGGATGACGATGATGATGATGTAAATAACAGCTCTCCAGTAGTCTGTCTGTGATGCTGGACTTTCCAAAGAGTAGGAAGAGTCTGATTTCTTTGGTTAAGTGTCAAACTTGTCAAAGGCGGTCTCTGTGTAGGGCACTCTGTTCTGCAACAGGGCTGTCTGATTCTGCTGGAACTCCTGGCTGGATAATGCCAGGGGTCAATCTTGTCCTTATTGGGGGTAGGAGGTTGAGAGTATTGAAAAGGAAGTACATTGTTCTAGAACCCCAAGGAAGCTTAGGCTATGGGATGTTAGATCAAAAAGACATTTGATGCCGAGTCTGCCCATTTCACAGATAAAGAAACTGAGGTTCTGAGAGACACATAACTTTAGTCAGCACTGTGGGCTGTTGAACAGTACTGTGTCCCAGGGGATGTCCGATCACAGTGGCGAAATCTTCTAGGTGATTTTTGTTGTTAGATTTGGAGCTCACCTGTCTCTCACACCAGACTTTCTGACTCACTTTGCAGGGGGAAAAAGTGGCTCTTGGTCTTCAGGAGAGCAAAAGGCAAACACATGTGGTTCCCAAGAAGCCTTAAGTGGAGAGCAATTGCTCACATCCTCCTCCAGCACTTGCCTTTAGCCTACTGCAGGGATCCAGAAGGCTTTAAAAGGCAGAGCTGCCAAAGCCTTAAATAGCTTCTGCTCCACATGAGCCCCTGCAGGTGCAAATCATTGGCATGTGCTTCCAAGTGGAGGCCCTGTGCCTACACACAAACCATCCCTCCAAAGGCCACGCTTCCAGACAAGACGGCAAGCCAGATCTCAGCATTCTCAAAGGCCAGGAGCCTTGTGAGAGATTGGGTAGGCAAGAAGGAGGTCCAAGAAGGTGGAGGTTTGTGGACATGCCACAGATTCAACTCAGAGAACTATCATTAGGTGGTGAGTTGGTGTTCAGCCTCCACCTGGGGAGGGAACAGAATATATTTAACACTTGACCCAAGCTTTCAAAGAGCTTGCTGGGGATTTAAGGTTTATACTAGTCACAGACAAGACAGACTGGATTTGTGTTAAAGCTCAGAGAGAATATATTCCAGAAAGAATACGAACACTCAGGTTGGCCCCAAATGGTTCTGAAGGGCCAACCAAGAGCCTAGTGTTTGCGGGTGGGGTGGAGAGGGAGGGTCTTCTGGGGGCCAGGAGCATATTGGGCTGCACTCTTTCTCTATGCCTAGTCCAAGAGGGGGATTCCTTCCCTCCCTCCCTACTTTTTAAACTGGTCTATATAGCATATGCTTTTCTAGAACTAGTTCTGTAGACCAGGTTGGCCTTGATCACAGAGATCTGCCTGCCTCTGTCTCCTTAGCACTGGCTAAAGGTGTGTGCCAAGCCAGGAGGAGAATTTTGAAGACTGCTCTGCCCCACAGGGTTGACTGTACTACGCGTCCTCTTGGCCCTGGGAATATAGCACCCTTACACATTTCTATAAACTGTGGCTCAGTTCAGAATGATTCCTTAAGCAAAATCACATAGCCATTAAGAAAAGCCAGGAATCCTGAGCAGCACCATTTCAGGGTCTGGATTTATTCTGGACATTAGATCCTATCCAGATCACCTTAATAACCGTGTGACTTTGTTATTATCCTGAACTTCAGTATCCGAAGCTATAAAGCAAAGGTAACAGTAATCCCTAACTCACAGGCTCAGAGGAAGGACTGAATGAGGTAAGGTTAACCCCAGCTCTGCGTTCTCGGCTGTAACAGTGACGTCACTGCTTTGTGCTGCTCTTTGTTGCCAAGGTCTGGTATGGTATGTGGTTGGTTCTCTTGCTCAGATTGACCACTGATCAGATCAAGCAAGCCTGAATGAGCCCTTTCTTCCCTGAGGTGTCTATAGGGGTGGGGAGGGGTGGAAGTGGACCCGGATGTCCTTTATGTAGCTGTTCTCAAAGCTTACTGGAGCTAGGGAGATAGTCAGGAAGCTGATGTTACTTGGCCTTACAAAGCTTCATTAGCAGGAACAGTTTCCTTAGTAGAGAGAAACCAGGAATGGTGACCCACAACTGTAACAGCAGGAAGACAGAGATTCAAGGTCATCTTTGGCTACATATCAACTTTGAGGCGAGCCAGGACCACAAGACTCCCTCTCAGAAAAACAATAAGTAAATAAATAATAAATCCACAGTGAAGATCTTAAATAAGACCAGCAATTCTTGATTAGCTGAGAGAGAGAGAGAGGGTCCTTCATTAGAGAGATGGGCATCCAAATTTACATATACATCAAAAATTACCTACAGACAAATAGATAATGCTTTTCATGCAAAAGATGCTGTGTTCTTTTTCAAACACTCAGGGATGCTGTTATACATTACATTTTAGATGACTGCATAGTAGCTCTTAACTGGCATGCATTTTTCATGTGTGAATTCTTAGAATGCAATTATAACTAGTTGCAGGAATGCAAGATTAAGTTTGAAATTTAAGGCAGTCTTGGGTGAATTTGGCTGGAGTTGTGGAGTAATCCAGGATGGCTACTCTGATCTTTGTTGATAAAGATAATGAACCAGGAAGTCGTTTTGGATCTAAGGATGGGCTGAAGCTGGGGTCTGCTGTCAAGGACTTAGCTGGGGAACTGAAGGTTTCAAGGCCACAAGTTGGCAAAGTGTGCGGTGCTCCAGCCTTGCCTGAAGCCAGCAGAAAGGCTTTGGGAACTGTCAACAGAGTCACAGAAAAGCCAGTGAAAACTAAAAGGCCTCTCAAACAAAAACAGCCAACTCTGACTGTGAAAAAGTTCACCAAGAAGGTTGCTAAGACAACAGGCTCCGTTCCTGCTTCTGATGATACCTACCCAGAAATAGAAAAGTTTTTCCCCTTCAATCCTGTAGATTTTGAGAGTTTTGACCTGCCCGAGGAGCACCAGATTGCACATCTCCCCTTGAATGGAGTGCCTCTCATGGTCCTGAATGAGGAGAGTGGGCTTGAGAAGCTGTTGCATCTAGACCCGCCTTCACCTCTGAAGACACCCTTTCTACCATGGGAATCTCATCCTTTGCAATCTCCTTCCAGCATTCT